>JAVSBU010000090.1:3147689-3157880 GCA_033118015.1 Loricariichthys derbyi | reverse complement strand
AATCGGACCTATCGCGAACGCTACGTCACAGGCAGGTATTCCGATCTGATCAGCCTCTCACAGCATGACTTCGGTAAGTTTTCTATTTTATAGCACTAAATAGCATAACTTTGACTAGTTAAAGCACGGTTTCATTGCTGTGGCACTTAATTAAACTAATCATATCGGAAAATGATACACCAGTGATGGTTGACTTACTGGAAGCTTCTCCCATCTGCACTCATTGGAGCTCCTGATTATTCTAAACATCTACCAATTAGGAATTATGAATGACACTGTGAACTTGAGAACTTTCAGGGCAGCAGATTTTTGTAGCCTAATCCAGATTATGAGCTCCAAACAATCCTGTTTCTGAACTCTACAATTCTCTCCTCCATCATTTAGTTTTTGCTCCGATATAAATCGTTAGATGTGAGACCTTAAATAGATGAGTGTGTATCTTTCCAAATCATATTCAATCAATTTAGCACAGGCAAAATCAAATGATGGCGTAGGAACATTTCAAAGATGATCAAGATCTAAATTTCAAGTGTCCAAATACTTAATGTCTGTGGGAAATGTTTTTCCTAGTATTCTGTATTTATTATGTCATTGTATGGAAGTCATTCATTTGTTTATTTATTTTACCAAGTATCAAGTTAAATTGGCTTTATGAGAATGAACTGTATTCCGCCTTCTGAGGACTTTTATTTTGATAATCCTTCATATTTATCCTATATATAACAGTCAGTGAGTGACATGCTTTGGAGTCACACTATAATCCTGTAAGTGATTATAGTGTCCATTTTGTACACATTGTTCATTTAATTTTAGATTTTATATTCCATATTATATTTAGTGTGATTGCCTATATAGGTCTTATTATTCTTCTAATTATTATTCAGCCATTTTTTGACACTTAATTTGCCCTGCAGTTTTCAAGATATCGATACGGGACAAACACCAAAACGTGCAGAATTCTTGGGAAATGGTTGCATGTCCACAGCTAAGAAATCTAACGTTGCATTCGTGCGCGAAAACACAAGAAAGATTTCCCATTGACTTATCATTATGGCCACCTTCCGACGGCCGTAACTCTGACAATTTTTGAGCTAGAAACATTAAATTCGGCATGCATGAACTGTGGGGTACGTTGAACCAGCGCTTCAAGTCATGGCATGATCAGGCACTCTGGTCACTTTTTACCATGCCCACACTTTCCAGCCATAGGAAACCCATTGAGCACAATGTTATTTGGCCGTTTTTTGATGCTTACCTCGCCCCGCAGTTTTTAAGATATCGACATGGGACAAACACCAAAATGTGCAGAATTCTCGGGAGATGGTTGCTTGTCCACAGCTAAGAAATCTAACGTCGCATTCGCACACTATGTGCGAAAACGCAAGAAAAATTTCCCATTGACTTAACATCACGGCCAACTTCAGATGGCCGTAACTCTGTCAGTTTTTGAGGTAGGAAAACGAAAATCGGCATGCATGGACCGAGGAGCACACTGACCCAGCACTTGATGTCATGGTGTGATCGGTCACTCTTGATCACGCCCACACTATCTGCCCATAGGAAAAGCACTGAGCACACTCTGTCAATGCTCGCCCCGCAGTTTTCGAGATATCGAGAAGGGACAAACACTAAAATGTGCAGAATTCTCGGGAATTCTTTCGATGGTCATAACTCTTACAGGTTTTGTGGTAAAAACATGAACATGAGAGCCCAGACAGGGCAGAAAAGCACAGGAGGCCCCAAACAGGGCAGAGAACTCCAGGAGGCCCCAGACTGGGCATGCATCATGGCAATCACACTCACAGAGTGTCATTTGACTTTTGTCAAAGTTTCTTTATGCTTTTCATTAATTCATTGTCTTATTTGCTTCATCCTGGTCAGGGTTGCAGGAAAGCCAGTACCTAGCCGGTGACACAGGGTGCAAGGCAGGAAGTTTATACAGTTCTCACACACACACTCACACTCTAAGGGCACTTTGGAAACACCAAGTAACCTGACATACATATCTTTTAGAACGTGGGGAACCTGGAGAGAACCCACACAGACACAGGAAGAACATGCAAACTCCACATATGGTCATGTTGCCCTTTTTTATGCTTTTAAAACATATAAATATGAGGCTCCAGTGTAATGCATCATAAAATACGTAAAAGTGAACAGCACAGCTGTTGCCCTGTATATAATTCAACTTGCTCTGTCTTACACATTATTATTTATTGTCTTGATAGTTTAATGTGCATCACATTTTTTCTCCACAGCCCAGGTAAGACTTCTGAATTTTTTGATTTTTGGTATTTTAATATTAAGTTGGAAGAAAAAGTGAAATCTCCTCCTTCAAGCTTTTCACCCAAGATATTTCAGTGCTGCTTAAGGACCATGTAAAGCTGCTGGAATGTGAGTCTGACCATAGAGCTGCAGTAGGTCCGGTCCCCCTCCTGTCCCCATGTGTCCCCTCAGTGACAGGCCTGCTCGGTCTGAATTGCCATCTCTGCATCCCAAAGGATCTCGTACATGGCGCAATCTTGCACGGATCAGCTGCACATTACCGTGCCATCATCTCGTTCACATAGGCGAGCAGTGACACAAAGCCGGGGCGATAGTCTCCCTGAACCCACGCCTCCCCTCTCGCCTGTCAATCTGCCCCCCCACCGCTCTTTCCATTCCACTCAAATGCTAGATCTGTTCCGTATCAGTGCCACTGGGCCGGCGTTTGAATATCAGTCCCATTCAAATCGGAGGGTAAATAGCTACTGGGTGACATAACCTTTCTTGTCGAGCCCGCCTGCACCGTATACAAATAATTGAAGCCCTTGACCCTGTCTCGCCGCATACAGCTGTAAGTACAAACCTGACATTTTGATACTGCTCCTGGGCCTTTTTCTCCCATTTGTTATTTTTCTATTTCAATAATCCATGACGGGCAGTGGGAAAAGAGAAGCCAGACGGAGGGAAAAGGCGTGAATGATTAAGACTGTCAAGCTCAAATAATGTCTTGTGCCAGCAGCCCATAAATCTGGTTTTGTGGCATTTTCAGAATGTGCTACGTGTGTGGATGGATCCCCTCAAATATTGTATATATTCATTTATTTATCAGTAGTATAAACACTTGGTCACACAGGGCCTGAATATTTGTTATAAATCACACTGTTGGCCCAACGAACATGGAAAGCATTCAAACGTACATGTTATTCGTAACAGAGTGACTCGTTGAATACATTCCAAATTACAAATCTACTCAGTTACACGAGTTTATCCTGATAATAATCAGGGATTAACAAAATACTAATAAATGTGGAGCAACTAAGTGGATGTTATTACCACCATATGGGTGATGATCATGATTTAGATCTACACAATCTGCTATAAGACATTTTATTTATACACTGAAACACTCAAAACGTTGACATGGCAACCCGAGGTTTTATAATAGCAAGGCACCTCTTTATTCGTTATTCCAGCTCACATTTTCTGCAAATCAAATACGTGATTAAACCAATAACAGCCTTTTAGATTCTTTTATTTGGTAACATACTTACATGAAGAACCTTACAAAATGGGCACGACTCAAACAATAACTTTGGAGAATATGCAAACCTGCCAAAGTTGCAACAAACACAATGGTTACAGTCAATAAATCTTATTTTATTTTATTTTTTTTTTATAATTTCTGAAACGTGCATGGAGCAATCAGTATGGTATTAATGATGTTAATTATGATGGTGTGTGAGTGAGCGAATAAGTGAGTGTCATGCATGAGCATATTTATAAATACAAATTTAAACCCGCCGACAAAGGGAGTGAGAGGTTCTGAAAACCAGTTCTTTGGAAAGAGAGAGTGCAAAAAAGTCTTAAATTCATTTACAGTATTTCAAAAAAGGCCTTCGTTTGTCTTAAAATGCCTTAAATGTGTCTCACAGACACTAAATACAGTTTTGGTTTTATTTCATGCATTGCATTTTGCAGTTTACAGTTGTTGCATGCAAGTTAGCTTAGTGTTTTAAAGGCAGACCAAACTAAGCGAAGCCAAAAGGGTTATTAAAGTCTCAGAGGGGAGCTAATTTATTTTCATACAGCCTCTTACACACTGAACCATCGCTTCTGGTGTTGGCACAGCAAGATGGCCGAGTGTAGCCGTGCGTGTTGCCGGGCACGAGAGATTTTTGATGGCACTGGTATTTAACAATGTGATTATACCACTCAAATTAAAGCAAATAATTAATTAGGCAGCAGAATCATTTGAGTCATTTTTGTTATGGTGAAAGTGGTCTTAATTTTGTATTAACATTTAATTTAAAAGTGAATCAAAAGTTATTTGCAGTGGAATGGAATGTGCAAATTACAAGTACAGTGATGAGATGGGATGTGCAAATTACAAATGCAAAGTGATGAAGAAGTCCATGACTGTGACTCCTCTCAACGAACTGTTCAGGAGTCTGTTGGTAGAGGGAACGAAGGTGTTTTTAGCCTAGATGTTCTGCATTTCACACTTCTGTAGCTCCAGCCTGAGGGTAGAAATATAAAGCCCCATTTACACATAGACAGTAAGAGCTCCAGGAAGCGTCCCGGAAGAGTGTTTGGCTCCTCCGGGGCCATCTTAGGGATCAAGTACCGTTGTTAAGGCTGGCGCTAAGGGGCGTGGCTTAGGTCTGGCTTCACCGGGAATCATGGAAAAAATTATTCAACATGTTGGGACACAACATTCTGGGAGCGCTCCCGGAGAAGACCAGTGACAATGGAGACAACGCAAACAACGACGTTTGATACTTTTTTAATTGCCGTTTCATCCTTTCCCTTCCTGTAGTGTCACAGTTTACACCGTCCTTAATTCAGCGACCGGCATTGTATCCATAATCAACGGCGTATAGAGCCCTCACCGGTGTACCCATCGGAGTTTTAACCAGCGACAGAGGCAATCAAAACGGTGGCGCTAATGGACAGTACACCGTTCTATACCTCATCTCCTGGTTAAAACAGCGTTACAAACAGTCAACAGAACAGTCAGTATAAAAATGCTAGCACGCTGCATGCAGGCCTCACCTCAACAAAGTTCCAGCATGGTGCCTGTTGTCACATGCCTTCAGCTTCATCAGTGTCCATGGGCATGTCCATGTCGAAGATTTCTTGGTCAAAGAAATCCTTACAACTTTGTATCAACTCCAGAACATGAGAGTGTGCAGGTAGCCATGACACTGGATACTCTAGGGGCGGTGCCTAAATATGCAAATGATCCTGTAGTAAAGCATGATCTGTTTGTGTAAAATCCTGGGGATTAACCAACGGTATACAGGGCTTTTTCAGCGGCAGCAGAACTCACCCGCATCTTAACATGTGATTGTAAGGGATAGAACTGTGTAATAATCCCTGTTGCCTGACATGTGCCGGATGCTATGGTGTCAAAACATCGCTTTATTCAGCAGAATTAGCGGCATTTTATGCCGGTCAAAATGCCAGCCAATTTGCTCCACCCCTTTCCACCACGAAAACAACCAGAACTATCGCAAACTTAATAAACTTAATAAACCATCTATGTGTAAATAGGGCGTGTGTCATGGGTGAATGGAGTCCATGGAGACAGCTCTGCTTTGGACTCTGCGATGGTAGGTGCTCTACACAGACGGCAACGATCCTCTCAGCAGACTCTGCAGGTAACTGCGGTCTGCAGCAGTAGTGCTGCCATGCTACTCTGTAATGCTCTCAACAACACAGCTGTAGAATGTCCTCAGCCTCCTTAGGAAATCCAGCCATTGCTGAGTCTTCATAACTAGCTGTGAGCTGTTCATTGTCCAGGTGAGGTCCTCACTGATGTAGACACCCAGGTATTTAAAACTGCTCACCCTCTCCACTTCAAGTTCTCTGATAAACAGTGGTTGATGAGGTCTCTTCTCTTTCCTCATGTCCACATGTCCACGTCCCTTTTGTCTTGTCTGTGTTGAGGGAGAGATTGTGGTCCTCACACAATGCCACCAGATCGGCCACCTCCCTCCTATAGGCCGCTGTCACCTCCCGTGATGCGAATGATCACTGCAGTGTCCTTGTTGTAGGTGACACAGTAATGGGTGAAGAGGGTGTAGAGGATGGGGCTGAGGACACATCCCTCAGGGGTGCCAGTCTTATTGATGATGTTGCCTGAAGTCCTATTACTGGGGCCTGCCAGTCAAAAAGTGTAGGAGCCAGCCACAAAAGGTTGGGTGCAGACCAACTGTGAGCAGTGTATGGGGGAGTTTGTGGGTAATGACTGTATTGAAGGCCAAGCTCTAATGAACAAAGAGTATCCTGATATTGGAGTCATTGGTTTCCACGTGAGAAGGGGAAAAGTGGAGTGCAGCAATGATAATGGCTGAAACAGACCTGTTGGGCTGGTATTCATATTGAAGGGGTCCAGTGTGCCTAGTATGCTACTCTGAATGTGGTCCAACACTACTCTCTCAAAACACTTTGTGATGATTGGAATGAGTGCTACTGGCCTGTAATCATTCGGACGGGTGGGTGGGCTTTTCTTGGGGAGGGGAACAATGGTTGTAGTTTTGAAGCAGGTAGGAAAAGTGCTCTGGCTGAGGGAGAGGTTGAATATGGTTGTGAGAATGTCAGTCAGCTCGTTATGACAGGCTGTGATGACCCGCCCCGGGATGTTATCTGGTTCTGCTGCCTTGTGGGGGTTAATCCTCTGTGTACCTGTTGAAGCTGTTTGTGGAGGGGAGGGGTGTTGAGTTGTCTGGGAAATCTGGCGGTGAACAAGTCTCCAGTCTGTACTGTGCCTGGAGAACGGGTGTGTTGAGGTCATCCAGCAGACTGTTTGCGGAGCTGACAGTGCTGGTAGTAGTCCTGTAGTCAGTGACATGCTACAGTCATTCGCCACATCTGCCTTGGGTCAGCAGTAGTGTGGAAGCTGACCAGTTTACCTCTTGGCCTCTGTAATGGCTTTCCTCAGTCCACACGTTGTGTGCTGTCTCATTGCCTGATTTAAAAGCAAGGGTTGCAGCACATGTCCTTGTTGGCTGTTGATCCAGGGATTCTAGTTGCAGAACTTCCTGACTCGTGTGATGGGCACGATGTTATCAACGCAAGTGCTAATGTACCCAGTCACATACTCAGAATAGTCCTGTAAGCTGACAGGGGAGTACTCCAGTCTGTCTGAGCAAAACAGTACTGCAGGATGCTCTCAGACTCTGAGGTCCAAAGGTTGACCTGTTTGGTGACAGGGTTTGTTTGTCTCAATGATCTATAAGAGCTTATCGAGAGCCTTAATCTTTTTTAGCTCAGTTATGAGATGTTATGAATGAAAGCATCCATATGAATAAGTGTAGCAACTCGAATTTTCCTCTTGAACACCTTTATTCTGTCATTTGTAGCTTTGCCAGTCACAAGCTGCATTTTAAGATTTTATAAGAAGGCGCTGATAGCACGGGGTGATGGCTAATCTGAAACATTAAGAGATTGAAAAGTCAATGCGTCCTATTTCCTGAATGCGCTGTGCTGAGGACATGCGAACGCAGCGAGTCATTTTAGACTGACAGCTATCGATGGTCCTGGCTCGGCCCGAGAGCTGCAGAGTCCCGTTAACACGTCCGGAGGACGGATGCTCTCGTTTCTTCCGCATTGACCAGTTTAGGTTCAGTCGATGGTTATCAGTTACTATATTCACCCATTATAATATCGGCTCTGACCGCCTTCCTTATTTGCTTCTTCTTCGGCGTCTGCGTTTTAATCACTGCCCCGTGCTGGCTCACTGTCGTGCTCTGAAATTTATACCCCATCAAGTGCATTTGCATACTGCCTAATATGGACATTTCCAATCGAGGGTGTCACTGATAGCCCACATGTTTCATGGCTATTATCCTGCACAATACACAGATAAGAGCAATGAAGTTAATTCCTGACCTTAAGCTTGACTCGCTTTGACTCTGAATCATTTTTAATTTAATCCTGATCTGCATTAAAACCCAGATGCTGCTCCCTGACACAGTGAAGACCTCTTTAATGCAAATATACATTATTTAGAAGAATGGGTGAAGCGTTTCCAATTAAAATAACTGCGATTTGCATCATAACTTTACAGAGCGGTTATGGGTTTTTCTGCTTTGGAGTGTTAGCATATTTCATGACTACCTCAGGCCATAGCTTCCCTCGTTTTTACCCCACCCGCCCCTTCTTCTCCATCTTTAATTCTGCCCTGTTGTGATAAACAGCTGCCATCAGTGTGAAATATTAATGACAGAGGGCGATTTGGGGTGTTGAAGAGCCTCGTTCATTTGCCTGTTAATCTTCTGGCAGAAAAATGAAAACGGCTCGCTCACCCAGTCTCTTAGCGTCAAAGACCTCCCAAAGTCATCCACTTCCTCACTGACAGCTGAACCGTGGGGCGTCTTGGAGACGATGAGTGGGGCATCAGGGCTGGTTAGCCAGGCTGAAAGCTGCCACTCATGAAAGTTTAAACATTGCTCAAGATCAACACATCATACATTCTTCTCGAAACAAGTGCAGCGGCCCTGAGGCTGCAGGTACAATGCTGAGTCCATAAGCAGGATAAATGTTATTTGTTTGCTTGTTTCCCATCCTAACCCTGCTTATCCTGGGGTTTCTGGTCCTGTCCCAGAATTTACTGGGCACAGGCAGGAGCTAGGGAGGCTTCTATATATGTATATATGGATTTACTCCTGGTGCTCCGGTTTCCGTCACAGTCCAAAGACATGCATTAGGCTATTATGCTAAATTGACCCGATCTGAGCATATATTAATAGTTTCAAAGTAACTTTGTGTAACTTAGTAGCAGAACTCAAAATCTGACCTGTTTTGTTGGTTTTCTTAAAGTATTGCTGTATGTTGATAACGATGTGCTTTAGAGAGGATTCTCACATTAGATCAGCCTTCAGGGGCCACATCGATTCTCAGGGCCCCCAGGCAATTTAGTGAACTCACCTGTCTTGAAAATACACCTCACAATTTGCCAGGTGTGTTTGTGTTTTTCTCTACAAATACCACACAAAATCAGTGAATTCCCAGTCCTAGAGGTACTGAAAATAGACCTTATTGGAATAAATAACAATCTAAAATGAATAATTAAATAACTACAGGAATACAAATAAGAGTAAAAGTCTAAGAATTTAATTAAAAAAAAAAAACCCTAAACCCCGGGATGGATCTGTGTACCTTTAAATGGAATAGACCAGAACAGAATAGAATTGAAAGTAGGCACCTCTTGCTTAGATGGTAGTTTACATCTTGGGATTTTCTCACTCAGCTTTATGAGGTTTCACCTGGAATGGCTTTCAGTTACCAGCTGTGCCTTATTAAGAGTTAATTTCTTGCATTTCTTGCTCTCTTAATGTGTTTGAGCCCATCAGTTGTATTATGATAATGTTCTAATCCTTATTATGGTAAGAACGACTCAACTAATGAAAGAAAACCACAGTCCATCATTACTTTAAGAAATGAAGAACAGTCAATCAGAAACATTTCACCCAACAAGTGCTCAGCATCTCTGGGAACTCCCTCAGGACTGTTGTTAAACCATTTGAAGTGATTATTGGTGGTTGTACTCATGAAGCTGATTTAGAGAATGTAAGAGAGTGAAAAGCTGGAATCAAAGCAAAAGGGGCCGAGTTTGGAGAATCTAAAACATATTTTTGTTTGTTTAACACTTTTAAATTCACTATGTGATTTCTTATGTGCTATTTCATAGTCTGGATGATTCAGTAGTAATGTATAATGTAGAAGTATATATATATATATATATATATATAGTTATGAATCGAGCTCTTCCTCTTCATAGCATACGGTGCCCGTACCGCTGGAGAAGGTAGTATCGCCCTCTAGCCGCGTGGCATCACAACACCACGGTAATTCCATTCACCTCTGGCCGCTTGTATAAAAGCGCAGAGGAAATGAAGGTCAGCAAGCGGCTTTGTGGTTCTCCGGAGCCCGTCATGCAAACGGCAAGCCGCTCGCTTTCTGGATCCTTGTGGCGGCATGCTGTGGTGGAATCCGGGATGCATTCCTGCTGTGAGGTTCTCTAGGCATGGCACCTATGCCTTTTAAAGCCAGTTTTGGAGGCACTTGGCGCGGGGACGCCAGGTGCGTTTCCGGTGAGGCATGTCCCGGGCCCGATTCCAATAGTAGGGATGACGGTACCATCTGTCCCTAGTAGGGGGAAGGTGGAGTAGGGTGCGGGAGCCCCGAGGTCTACAGGTTCTC
>JAVSBU010000090.1:3092845-3105647 GCA_033118015.1 Loricariichthys derbyi | reverse complement strand
TAGCTTTGAAAATCTGGTCACCCTAACCTACAGGTTGACTTTCAGTTATCCAGTAAGCATTTAGTAAAGGCTGGTTGGCAGGATCCCGTCTTTCCAGGTCGTCTATACGTTCTTTATGTAATATTATGGTTCCGGCAAAAACCCCCGGAATTATTCAACATGTTGAAACTTTTTGTGCGACTAGGATTTTTTTCCCGCTCTAGGCCACGCCCACCACTGGTTAATTCGTAAGCATCCAGGTTTTGCCGGAACACTCCAGGATACAATTCGGAAGTTTCAGTAAGCCAAATCTCGATTAACTCGGCCACAACCGTGTATGTGTGAACGCGCTGAGATTTTCCTGCTGGAGACACAGGATTTAAGGATGACTTTATGTACTGAACTATGGCAATTTATAATTTCCGTATGGTTTTCGTTTGTTTGTTTGTTTGTTCAAGGTATTTCTGTAAACCTACTGGCTATTACCTATACCTATTACCTATACCCTTTTTGATTCTTGGTCCTCCCAAGGTTTCTTCCTATTAAACTTTAGGTTTTTCTTTGCCACTGTTGCTCAAATTGGGAATACCATAAGTTGTAAAGCTGCTTTGAGACAGTGTTCTATTGCTCTACAAATAACTTTGGCAATCAGCATAAACATTTCAGTGAATCTGATTGGACGCCCCTCCTTAGTCATGTGATCTAACCCTAATTGAGCTTTAGTATATTGTGAGATCATGCAGGATAACATGGATCAGATTTTACAGAGGACTAAACCCACACACAAATACAGTGTATAATGGGGTTTGTGTGATTTTTTTTAATTACTCTGAAGAGTAAAATCCCTTAATGATTATTGTATTAGAGCTGAGATCTGAGCTCAGACACAAACAGACATCCAAATTAAATGAAATCACCACCAGAAGCTTTTTTGGTAATACGGTCATCTATTACCTAACAAAAAGAAGGTTTTCTTTTTTTTAGTAATGCAACTCTGAGCGTTTCCTCTGGCTGAAAGCAGCGTGCCATTTAACAAGTTTCACAGCTGTGCAAATGTCGTTCACAGATGCTAATATCCAGGTGGATCCGGTATTAAAAGCCATCAGTCTGCATCCCTAATGTCATCCAAAGGGAAACTACTTGATTAGGCAGTTTTATTCGAATCCTTCCTGGTTTTGTCTTAACTAGCTAAATGGCCTGTGTGCGTTTAGTCTCCTGTCTCAATGGCTGTTTAGACGTTGGTGCCGTCTGGCCATTTTATATAAATTAATATTTATTTTCTTTGTCATAATCTGAATTAAACAGGTGGCCATATTGGCGCAGTGATTAGCGCTGTCACCCTACAGCTCCGGTGACGCTCGGTTCGATTTCCAGATGGAACGTGTTCTGCCTGTGTCTGTCCTTCTGTCTGTGTTCTTCGTTCCAAAAGCAGGACTTAGGTTAATCGGCGTCTCTAAATTTTTCCCCTTCTGGGTGAGTGTTTGTGCCCCGTGCTGTCCCTGACCTCCTTGCAATCTGGAGATGGTCTAGAAAATTAACGAATGCACTTAACCAGCAGCATGTAGTTATTAAATTCTTTAATTAGTCACAGATTAATTCAATAATTGCACTAAACCTTAAACCCGGCCAGTATTATCATCTTTGTTGGAACAAGTGAGCACGTCGTAGTAATTTCTACACTAAATATATAAGGTACCTGCCCAATCAAAATGATAGATCTTGATAGATAGACAGATAACATTTTAAAGAAAGTAAATCCATACCCTTGAAGCTACATTTTGGGACCTTCATTTTTGTGAGATGAGTAAAGAGTCGTGCTGTTAGCTTCTATATGTACACTGATTAATCAAACCATGACCACTCACAGATACAGGGTCTGGGGTTTATTAGGCACGTAAACATGGTGTGAATGTGACGAATCGGGCCGAAATGAAGACCTGAGTGACCTTGACAAGGATCGAATTGGGATGAGTGACCGGCTAAAGGATCACTGTGGAACAAGTCATGTGAGTGTTCTTGTTAGGGATTGAATGGTCCACAACACAGGGAGTCAAACACATGGCTGGTTGGAATGAGTCAAAGAGGGCAGCTATGTGAAAACCTTAACCCGAAGAAGGGGGTTCCGAGCACATCACTCACCATCTTACAATGCTGTGATTGCAGCTATTCCCCAGTCCTATATGAATAGTGGTCATTGTAATCAACAGCCATGGTAATTCACATACAAAAATGATCAAATGATTGTTATGCAGGGGTACTGTGTGCAAGATCGGGGACGTTTCCAACTAACTGAGAGTCAAGTCACACAAATGAATAACGAAACATTTCTTAAATCGAAACCTTGTGTCCAGATGAACTGAATCAACTTCCTGGGAACACATGGTGGATTAAACACTGCTCAATATCTGGATTGGTAGCAATCCATGCTGTGTGTGACAGAACTGTATTTGGACCAAGAGAAGAAGGTTACCAGGTCTGATGAGTCCAAGTTTCCATTTGGGTTTTCACGATGTAGGCAGCTGAGTGCTTGCGTGCTGGTCATTTGAAGAAGTGGTGCTACCAGTATACACCATTAGAAGTTGGAAACTCTGGGTCCAGGATTTCATGTGGATGTGAATTTGACACACAGCACCTACGTAAACATTGTTCAATGTTGAGTCATGAGTGTATTTTGTTATAATGCATCCAAAATTAGAACAAAAGCCAATGCAATATGTGGTGAAACCAGTGGTAATAACTTCAGGCTCCTGCAGATGGCGATCCTGAGCATGATCAGCCTGTAAACAGTTATGGGTTTGCAACCAGATTCATAGATTGAGAAGAGGTGGTACTGTGCAGTAAAATTTTGTCCATTATGTGGAAAAAGGAGTGATTGCATGTGTGGCTGTAGGGGAAGTAGCTGAATTTGCAGGTGTGTTGAAGCGTACGGTCATACGGCTCTACCAGCAGGGGCAAAAATCGCAGTCTACAAGAAATTCTCAACAGAATATGCGAAGGTACAAAGGTACTTTTCAGTCACAGTTGACCAAATGTTGACCAAACTTAGATCAAGCAGATCTCCACTGGAACGAAGGCTCGAGTCAGATTGTAATAGAAATATACAGAAAGTAGCTGACGAGGATTTCAGGTCCTCTGAGGGTTGAGCTGGTACAAGAAGACACTGGAGATTCTTATGGGATCCAACATTTAATGTTCCAGCTTTCATCTGGAGGTTTGGAGGTCAAGAATTGTGCTGAAGCTGCCCCACAGAGGGCAACGTTCTGCTTAAATAGAACCAGACACAGACTGTGCCACCTCACAGCATCACCTTTATGCATCTGCACAGCTCTCTCTTTTTTTAACCAGGCTTCCGGGCTCCATTTGAGCAAGCAACCTGCTCAAAATGCAGGCTGAACTGCATTAATTGGGCTCCTGAATACAAATTATATCCCTGAAATGACTAAATACTTCTCTGAAGTCCATTTCCTTTCAAGATTATAGACAATTTTGGCTCCCTCAGTCAGACTGGTTTTGCTAAAAGCCTCCGTAATTAAAGTGGAATGTTTAAAGGACAAATACGTGGCAGGGCTAAACAGGAAATGGATTTTAATGCACTGCCAGTCACACTTGTATGAATAGTATTAAAGATACTTGCCATGCTGGATGGAGCTGGAGGAGCCAGGTGCAATTAAAGCTATCAGAATTGTCAGAAAAAATTTAATCCAGCCTTTAATTTAATCCCATGAGATCAGATATAAGATACTCAGTAATTTAAATTGCAGCTCTAATTAAATAGAGCATTGTTTATTATTAAAATCCCTTTAACCCTTGCATCCTGCAAATAATTGTGCCTGTATGCAATGTTGGGGACCCTGCCTGTCTGGAGTTTGCATGTTCTCCTGATGTCTGTGTGAGTTTAGGAAGTAGATGATGTTCTGAATGGCTTCTAGGCTTCACCTGCCTTCTCCACTCTGCATATCCGTGGGTAATCTAAAGGTTTATTTTAGCAGGAAGTTCCATATATGGACGTCATTACACGTGTGAGTACGGTCATTGGAATATGGTAGGAATCTTCTCCATGACAGATGACGCTAATAAGTTTATGTTCTTCCAGTATGCACAGGAAAAACTTTTTGAAACTTATGTGATTAGGCCACCTTTGCTCAAAATAAAAAAAACAAAAACAAAAAAAAAAAAACTTGCAAGATCATTTTGTTTATGATTTTTTTTTTTTTTGTATCACATTTGATCCAATAGGTGTTTTTGGCAATTTTTGGCTTTGTACCTTATATACCTGCAGTATCGAATTTGATACACACATTTTTAACACGATTTAACTGTAATACAACTAATTAATTATTAAGTAAGTATGCATTGTTTAAATAGAGAAAGTATTTATTATTAAAATTGAACAACAAAATAAATGTTATTTTTACCCTAACATCTTAAAAATGAGCAAAGATCTTCCCGCAGAAAGTGTGTGGATGAATCAGGACACCAGCCATTCTGAGAAGATCAAATAAAGCCCTTCCACTACCTGCAGTATAGTGAAAATCCACTAGAGGGAATAATATGTGTCAAATCATATACAACAGGTTTTTAAGGAAAGTATTGATCACATTTATAAGTTAAAGGTCTTAGTGTATCAAATATAATACAAATGGTCTTATAGGGTTAATCTTTCTTTCAGTTCTTCCTGTTCAGAAGCACTTTGTGGGTTTAGCCCAAGAACACTGGTGGTAATACACCCAAGACTGGGCACCTAATATGATCCAGTACCTGATCAAATGCAAGTTGTGACCATTATTGTACTCAGACATGAGTAAAATATTCCTAACACTTTTATCACCCAATGGTTGGGCTCACAATGCCCTCTCATAAAGGGCGGCCAGAGAACACAGACGTTTTAGTTATTTGCATTTTTTCAATTATGCATAAGACAGAGATATGCACATTAAAAAGATGAAACTAACGCTCATTAAATTTACATAGAATGGCATCTAAACAGTGTGCGGTGCGCATGCGAGTCATTTTAATGGACTCTGATAAAACCGCATTAAAAATCAAGAGCTCAGGGTATCAGCGTTTGCCGAATCGCAAGTTATCTCGCACCATCACCCTTCAAAAGCCAAATTAATATAATTGACTTTTAATTAATCCCCTTGATATTTGCATCAGCACATCTTAGCAACAGGTGTTCTGTTTTGAGCCCATGCATTATTAAAAGCCTATTAAAACAGTGGGTGATTAAGCTGCCAGTGTCTCGGTGTGTGTGTCACATCGTAACGTTGAAACCAAGAAGTAAAGCTTTTAATTTGTTCTTTCTTTATTTATCTCTCTTTTTATTTCTTTTGCTCCCGACCAGTCGTAAAACAGAAATATAAAAAATATGAGGGAAGGATCTATGTAGGAAAGTGGTTCACAAACTTTTAAGCACTCTATAAGTTCTGTTCAGTTTTAAGTTAAAGTATGAAATATATTCTCTTGTACTTTCCTTTTATAATCTTTTGTGCAAAGTGTATCATCATGGCTACCCTCTATTTGAGAAACAATGCTGTGAAGTGTGCAGCTTCTCTTCACCAAGTTATGCTCACACAGAATATGAACCATTTTTGTTTTTACAGTCTGTTATGTCCAGCTGTCCACCTATTAAACAAAGAAATCAAATAATACCATGGCCTCAGCATTAAAGCCATGTGAGGGGATGTGCTGGCAAAGGAAATGCATGTCTAGCCAGCCTTGGACATTTAGCCTCCATACCACTAGGGGGAGCCTTTTTTAGAGATGCTTCCTTTTTGGACCATAGAGTATGAACCCATTTCCTCAGTGTAGTGTGGTGAAGTCATTCTTGCAAGTTCTGAGCATTTGAATCAGTTTTTGGGATGATGAGGTTGTGTCAATACCAGAAGGTTCAGGGTTCGAGGGCAAGTTCTGCCTTGTTTAAGGTTGTATGATTTCTAAGTCACTCTTGATAAGAATCTTAATTGTTAAAGTATTCGTGTTTGTTGTTGCGATAATTACAGAAGATGCATGCACACACTGGGTATTACCAAAACATTTGATGAGCCAAAACATTCCCAGCAGAATATTATCTGGCACATCATCTTTCCACAGTGCATCCTGGTGCTATCAGTCCCCCAGTAAACAGTGCACAGATATTGACTGTCTACATGAAAAGGATAAACTCAGACCAGATTAAAAACTTTCCTCTCTAAGGTCCAGTTCTGACAGCCCATCGTAACAGTCTTTTGATGCTGGACAAGGTGAGAACCTGGCTGTGACTAGGCAGTTCCATACTCAGCAGGGGGTCCATAATCTGCACTGTGTGCTATGACACATTTCTGGTGACACAAGCCTTGATTAGCAGATCCTCAGATCGAGGCTATGAGAATCGACTGTTCACCTAACGTGTGAAGATCCCTGTGTGAGACTATGTTAGCCTAGCGGTTAAGGTACTGGACTATGGGCCAGAAGGTCTAGGGTTCAAATCCCACCTCTGCCAAGCTGCCAGTGTTGGGTCCTTAAGCTAGGCCCTTAACCTAGTCCTAACCAAGTCCTCAATCCATTATATCAACCTAAGCTTAAGTTCTGCTTCATAAATGGGACCTGGTCTATGCTACTGGGTAAACTAACAAGTGTAATCAGATCTTGGAATGTGGCTGTTTTTACATCTAAGTGTATGAACATCTGTATTAAAAATTGTTCTGACTGCACCTTTAAACAACAAAAAGCAACTGTTTTATTTGTTCGCATGCAGTGCCCCATGGGCGACCTGTCGCTGCCGTTCACACACATTTCTCTGTTTGACTGACATGTTAGCATGAATTTGGCGCGACTGACGGATGTTGATACACAACCCCAAAGGCCTTCTAGACAGGCTTCCACAATAAGAACCAAATAATCGTGATGCACTGATGAAAGCCGAGCTCCCAGCAGCCACTGCGTCCTGTGAATGCTCTGAATGAGTCTGAGTCTTTTCCTTGGGCCCTGGCAGGTGACACGGTGATGGAAGGATGGCATGGACCCAGAGAGAGAGGGCACGAGAGAGGTGGAAGAAAAAGAGCGAAAGGCATAAAAGACGGCGTTTGTGACGGGTGCGGTTCAGCTCTGTGCCGACAGTTTTCTCAGTAGCCCCAGGACGCCCAGCTGCCTGCCTCTGATTGACAGCTAGCAGGTGGCAGCTGAATGGAGACGTCAGGACGGCTGCTGATCACGCTCACGTCGGCGCTAACGATGAACGAGGAGACTGACGCAGCAACTCAAGGTGAGCTCGTTTTTTATGAGCAAGAGACGCCTGCTGAGGTGCTGGTTATACACTCGTTTTGTATCCTGCTACACCGTAGGGGTTTGAGCTAACAATGCCATTCCTATGCAAGGGCAATGAGGAGAGAGTGAGGGACACATTCAGAGAGAGAGAGAGAGAGAGAGAGAGAGAGGACACAAGCACATGGTGTGGTGATGTTTTTGAGAATGTTAGGCAAGTTGTCCTGTAATGTCATGCACAATCAAATGTTGCAGCATTAAAGGTGTAGTTCAGCCCATAAGGAGCAAGATTTCCATTTGGCTGAAATGTAGGTGTTTAGAAAAGATGTGATGCATGATGTTTTCTTTCTCCGCTTTGTGCTCGTAGTGTATGTATCTAATAAACTGCTGTATTCCCTGTCTTGCGATGGCCCGGCGCAATATTTTGACATAAACATAAAGATAATAAACATATAAGCAAATTCAGCAGAAGCCATAATCTAAATTAAAAATTTCCCGAGCAAGCGGTACAATACCATCAGGCACGCTCCATTGTGTGACGTTCCGAGTAGCGTGGCTGGAATGATAAGTGATTGCTGCAGATTGGGGGCTGATGCGGGCTAATCAGCCACATCTGCTTCAGGCCCTATATATAGCTTGGCTGGAGCAGTGTTCAGGGCTGCACCATATAGGCTTTCTGGGCTGCCGATAGCGCGCTGCCATGCATCACCAGGACGTTCATGCCCACATTGGCCCCGCACTGTGGTGCATGGATGGATCATTTCCACTGGTGTAGGGGATGAGACTTTTGCAGGGCATACTGGTTTGAGCTGAGGTGCCTGATATCTTTTAGCGTGAGGACGCGAGATATCGGTCTTCCGGTATGCACTGCTGTTTTGCCATGGTGTCAGGGAGCAGGGACAGCAAGTAACACTATTCCTTTGTAGAGAGATAGTGGTAGGGCCGAACCTGAGGTAATGGGAGTGGGTGGTCATGAGTTATGGATAGAGTGTTGTTCCCTTGGCTATATTGGTTCCTTTGTCCTGCGTCCTCGTGATCAGTCAAGAGGGATTCGAGCATAAATGAACCATGCGACTTGGAATTTGGTTCCCGAGTCCGAATCAGCTCCTTGCGACTTTCCTGCCAGCTCTGCTGGTTCAGGGCTTGGGCCGGTAAGGATGTGTATTTTTATTTATGTATTTATAAGAAATATCAGTGATGAGGAAAAGACACAGGCATGCACAGTATTATGCATGTGTAAGAAAATACAATCTTCTCAGTTTACAATGGATTTTTTGGAACGTATCCTCCATGTACAGTCACACCTTGGTGCTTGACCATGTCACAGCTCCTCTAATTCAGTTGCTGATGCAAGTTGATAAGAGGAAATACACCCGATTCAGCTGTTGTTTGCTCATCACTCTGCTCGCTTGCTTAAGGCTACGTTCACACATACACAGTTGCGGCCGCGTTAACCGAGATTTGGCTTACTGAAACTTCCGAATTGTATTCTAGAGTGTTCCTGCAAAACCTGGATGCTTATGCATTAACCTGTGGTGGGCGTGGCCTAGAACAGGAAAAAAAACCCTGGTCGCACAAAAAGTTTCAACATGTTGACTAATGACTAATGGAGTTTTTGGCGAAATCATAAAATGACGTAATGACCGTATAGACGATTTGGAAACCGAAAGGCAACCGGCCATTACAAAATGCTTACTGGATAACCGAAAGTCAACCGGTAGGTTAGGGTGACCAGATTTTCAAAGCTAAAAACCGGGACGCTTAAATTTTACCAAAAATGAAAAAGGCATATCCTCACAAGTGACTTAATAACAGTTTTTGTTGTCATTAAAGAGTAATTTTGTACATTACTTGTTATGACCGATAGGTGGCATTATATGACCATGTAAAGTAAAATGTGGCATTACATCACGGACATGTGGTACACTGTTGTCCTGCGGGGGTAGGCTGAGGTGGAGACAAAGGACCCACATGCAGACAGCTTCATGAATAAGGGTAGGCTTTATTACAACGCAAATAAGGCACCAAGACCAAACCAAAACAAAGTAACAAATAAAGCCCAAAAGCAAAGAAAAGGCAAACACTTACCAAAGCTGACAAGGCCAGGACACGTGGGAGCAGATAGGAGCACGCCCAGGAGTTGTGGAAACCAGTTTTACAGCCGGGGGGACCAGGCCAACCAACCACCTCTATGTGGATACCAATTTTACCATCAGGGGTCCGCACACTGGCAACCCATGGCTCGACAGGGTGCAGTGCAGGGACCAACCCAGACAATGACCCTTGGGATGCCTCCCAAGCCTGCGGAACTCCAATGTGGATCCTTTAGGTCCAGTGCCGTCTGGACGACCCCACGGGGGCACAGGGGGAGGTCTGGGCAGCGCAGAGAAGCAGTTAACTGTCCCTACACTACAGTCTAATCCCTGTCGATTACCTCTGAGCTCCAGCTCATACACCTCCTGCCCTCTGCTAAGAGCAGGTGGATACCATCATCCCTCTCCTCTCTCTGGCGCCATAAGAGCATGGGCGTGTCCGACAAGATTGCAGAAGCCCACATCTCGTAAGGAACCTCGCCAGCTAAGCCCCAACACGGCTAAGCGAGCCGCAGCAGATCGATCCGATCTCCGGGACGAAGAACGGAACTGCTGACATAACCGTGTTGACAAAGGAACACATAATTGCAGGAAAACCGTATAACCTTCCTATAAAAAAGGTTGACCTGCTTTACCTGGCCTCCACCTTATTTAACCGGGATTTTTGCAGGTAAAGCTGGAAAAGGCTTATCTTGGTTAACTCGGCCGCAACCGTGTATGTGTAAACATAGCATATGAACTTCTATGAGACGGGTAGCTTTTGTTTTGTGTAACAACTCATACAAGAAAATATCCAAACAATTGAGATCTTGTTGATGATTAGTGTTAGTTAATGTTAGGGTGACTTAATGCAGTTGATCCCCACCATAGGCAACTGGCATTAAGTCCAGGAGGTTCTTTCAGACCTTGCTGGGCATCATATGAGATATGTGCCAAAACTTCAGGTAAATGGTTTAATGACAATTTGAAGTCCATCACCAAAAATGCCGTATAAATAAAAATTATTAGTGGGTAGAAGTGTTGGAAATGAAGCTCCTACACAAGGTTGCCGGGTTTGCTAACAATCTGTGGTCACCTCAAAGTAGACTCTCTGCTCCTTCAGATTAAGAGGGACCTGTTAGGGATGTCACAGGGGAAACTGGAATGTCTGACTGGTGATAGAGAATTCTGGACCAATTTTCCAGCGTTTTGCACCTCATACGGCAAAGGTCTGGGTGATTGAGGAAGTGAATGGATCTCAGAATCTGTCCTTTGAGTATGAATATTCTAGTTCAGGCGGCCAAAATAAGGAGAAAATAGATCTTCAGGCACGCTTTAGCTAAAACACTAATTAAACTAGATTTTTTTATCTTTTATCCTTTCAGCAAATCTTTGTTTTGATTCCGGGAAGGACAAGTGGTTCTTCGGTTAATGATGGTAATTTGAACGGGAAACGTCTGTCTCTTCTGGATGTGTTAACTTGTGTATAAATGAGTGCATAATTACATATTAATTATCGGTACTTAAGGAAGTGTGCATGCTACATCTGATTTAATTACCCTGGGTAATCACATGATAGCATGCTTGCTTCACACTGTATGCAAATTGGAAACCAGAGCCTTCTCTTATCATGTTGTTCGGGAAGCTGAATGAAGCCTAATAGCGAAGAAAAAAGCAGAGTCGCAAAATCTGGATTAAATATTTTTATTATACTTTTACAAAAAATATGGTAATCATAGTAAATCTCTTTGTCCCCTGTTTTTTTTTTTTTTTTTTTTTTTTTTTTTTTTTTTTTTTTGTTTTTTTTTTTTTGATGCCATAATATAGGTACAATAATTAGTTAGGGATCAATATATGAACTAACTTGTTTCTGAGCATCTATTTTAGAAACTTACTCCATGGAACTCCAAGGAACTCTCTTATTTGCATGTGCTGCAAATTGCATGAGCTGGCTTTGACTTTCCAATCTGGCCAGACACCACATGCAAACACGTGAAATAACTTTCAACATTTTCAATTGGAAGATAAAAATGCAAAACAACACTCACTTTTTCCGTTCTTTCCTCCTCGATAAATCCATCAAATTCTTCATCCTCAGTGTCTGAGATAAACAGTTTGGTGATTTCAGTATCAATCGTGTCCAGATCTCTCTCGTCATTATCCGAGTTTCATTGCTGTTACTTAACTGTTTAGTGATGATTCCGCCCTTCGTGAAAGTTCGAAAAGAGTCGAATAGAGACTGTAGAGATGCTTCTACCTGCTGTTCAATAACCCACTCTTCAAGTTTGTCCTCTAATTGTGGCCATCGTGCTTTGTTCCCTCAGAAACTGTTTGGTTTTAATTTCAATCTGTAAAGTAAAAGGCTCGAGCAGTTTCTCCCCTAATGTTACTTTGCAGCCGAGTCCCATAAAACAGTGTTTAGACACTCAATAAAACTCTCAATGTAGATAGCATGACCGCAGTAACTCTGTTTGATCTTCTTTACTTGGTGCAGATCATCTTCTTACTTCCTCCACTTCCACACTATTGATTCATTAATGTTGAATTCTCTCTCAGCTGCTCTATTCCCAGGTTCTACTGCATACCTGATAGCCTTGAGCTTGAAATCTGCATCGTAATCATGTCTCTTAACAGGTGCCATTTTGGGGTCCTAACAAACACACCATAATATTATGTTGATGTACATTACGTGTTACTCCAAGAGGCCTCTGACTATGGTAGCTGTAATGATCCAACAATCCATCAAGAGCTTCGGCTTCATAGCATACCAAAGTCATTCTAAAACATTTTGCACCGTCTATCACATAAAATCGGTCAGTAAGCACAACCAGAATCAGTGAAGTGTCAATTGTTGATCAAATGAAAGGATTTTAAGTGTGCCTTATAGTCCGAAAAATATGTTAATAATAACTAACTTTATGTAAGTAGCAATACATACATAATAGAACTACAGCTATCAGTTTAGTTAAATAGCTGCTTTAAATTGGCTTAAAATGGTCAAAAGTTAAAGTTTGAACACAGCATCAAAGGCATTGTTATCATTTTATTAATTTGTTATATTAAAAAAAATATAGGTTAATAAAGTTTAACAAGTATGACATCATGCCTGTGATATTAATACACAGCAAGCACACGAAACAAGCTAACACTGTACCAGCACTCTGTCACGACTCTGGAGGGTTTGAACATAAAAGGAGACCCACATGCAGGACAGCGTAAAATAACAATAATGTTTATTAAGCAGAACTATGAACTCAACAGAACCAACCTGACTGAACCGGCTTACCCCTGGAGATCAGTGGAAGTTAGGGTGTGTATGGCAACCATGAGGCCACGACCAAAACATTAGGGACACCGGTCTGGAGACCAGGGTATATGGGCGAGGAGGACTCTCGACCCAAGGCACCCACACCACTGGACACTCTTTTACGAGTGCCGACCGCTACCCAACCAGCCAGTGGGCCGGGGAGAGCGCCTCCATCCCCCAGGGGGGAATCCCACTGTCCCTA
>JAVSBU010000090.1:2898985-2910234 GCA_033118015.1 Loricariichthys derbyi | reverse complement strand
AGAAAGAAAGAAAGAAAGAAAGAAAGAAAGAAAGAAAGAAAGAAAGAAAGAAAGAAAGAAAGAAAGAAAGAAGTAAATAAAAAGAAAGAAAAATAAGTAAGTAAATAAAATTGACATATATAAAGAAACAAAGTACAAACTAAGAGAAGAAACTCAAGAAACTAAGAAAATCAACAAAAAACAAAGAAAGAAAAAACCACAAAAAATGGGATGTATTAAAGAGAAGGGAACAATATGAAAATTAAATAATTATTATAAGGAACCTTGAAAAGAAAAAAAACCAAAAAGAAAGAAAGAAAGAAAGAAAGAAAGAAAGAAAGAACCCATCCTCTGAAAATGGAAGGCGTATGGTACAAGTATCTGTACACAGGACATTTATTAGTTATATATTTCATAAATCTGGCCTTCATGAAAAAGTGGCAAGAAGAGAGCAACCATTGAAGTCTAGCTTGCAGTTTGCCACAGCAAACATTTGGAAGAAGGTTCTCTGGTTAGATAAGATCAAAGCTGAAATGTTTGGCCTAAATGCAAAACCCTATGTGTGGGTGAAAACTTCAAAATGGAAACATAGTGGTGGCAGCATCATGCTGTGGGGATGCCTTTCTACAGCAGGGACAAGGATGGGACAGACCAGGAAGCTGGTCAGCGTTGATGGGAAGATGAATGGAGATAAATACAGGGCAATCCTGGAGGAAAACCTGTTAGACGCAACAAAAGACTTGAGACTGGGGTGGAGGTTCACCTTCCAGCATCACAACGACCCTAAACATACAGCCAGAGCTACAATAGAATGGTTTAGATAAAGCTGTTATGATGACCCTTTTAAAGCCATATCTAAATCCCATTGAGAATCTGGGGTAAGACTTGAAAATTGTTGTTCACAGACTCTCTCCATCCAATCTGACTGAGCTTGAGCTATTTTGTAAAGAAAAATGGGCAAATATTTCAGCCTCTAGACATGCAAAGCTGGTACAGACAAACTCCGAGAGACTTGCAGCTGTAATTACAGCAAAAGGTGGTCCGGCAAATTTACTCAGGGGGGCTGAATACAAATGCACACCACACGTCCCAGATTTTTATTTATTAAATATTTTAAAAACCATGTATTGTTTTTTTTTACACTTCACATATACTTGCTACTTTGTGTAGGTATATATAGGTCATATGTAGTTCAGATAAAATCCCAATAAAATACATTTACTTTTGTGGGTGAAAAATTTTGGAAAAGTTCAAGGGGTATGAATACTTTTTAAGGCACTGTATGAAAATAATAAATCGCAAAATTAAATAATGAATAAATTATCAAAATGGAAAAACAAGGACATAAAGAACGAAAACAGTGAAATAGAATGGAATTAAATAACAGAAAAATGAAACAAAAGAATATATAAACAAAAGGGCACCAACACTAACGGATGATGGCAAATAAAGAAAAACAGAAAAATATAGGAACTGAAAAAAGAAAGAAAGCAAATATTGCAAGTAAATTTTCAATAGAAAATGAAATAACAAACAAGAATTGCAATGAGTAGTTCAAAGACTCGATATGATGTTCTTCTTGATGATGCAAAATCAGCCGACATGCTGCTGTTAACATGCTTATAACACATCCTGTCCCATGTTAACATGTTGCATGTGTTGCCATGGTTTCCAAACACCTGCTAGCATGTTTAGTAGCGCTAACCCCTGCATGAGCAGTGCCGGATAGGTTATGACCTCGATGCACACTCCCACTGTCTGGAGCTCCACAGATGGGAGGATTTTATGGGCTGTTTATACAGCTCACGCCGAGATTAATTACAGTACTGTCGCCATAAATCGGCTACTGAGAAGTGTGCAGAGAGAAGCAGGAAAAAAAAAAAACCCTGAGAAGTTGTTTACTCTTAAATGTAATCAGTGTAGGACATTTTCAGTTCTAGAATAGAACCGGGACTGAGAAAAGTACACAACTGAAAAGATTTGAACAATTAGAAATCACATGCTGGACTTTTAAAAACATGGCTACCGAGAATATGAATCAGAATGTCCATGGTTCAAGCAACAGCACTGCTACTTTTGGGACCACACGTGATTGTGAAAGTCTTCCCAGGTTGACCTGTCCTAGTGTGTCTTTGGTGCTTGCAGTGAGAACGGTACTGGTCTATTAACGGGTCAAGCCCTAACCAGGGGGAGTTTTGGTGGGGTCCAACCCTTGTGACTTCAAGCCTGCCCTCCATGATCCCCCTTAATGAGGAATGAGTTAATTAATTCATCTTTTTGATGCAAACATTGCAAATTTAGGTGGACAATCTAACACAGACACTGTGCCCCTTGTCTATTACCAACACTGGCCTCCACGTTGCCAAGTTGCTACTGCTGCACCCTTGGACAAGTCCTCAACTGCCTGGATTGTGTACATGCACTGCCCGTCCAAAAAAAGGGTCAACACACCACCTTTGGCTTTGATTACAGCATCATTTCCACAAGCTTCTGCAATGCCACAACATTTATTTCTGTGCAGAGTCGCATTAATTTTTCTCCAAGATCTTGTATTGATGGGAGATTTGGACCCACTGCCTTCTCCAGCACATCTCAAAGATTCTCAATGGGGCTCAGGTCTGGACTCTGTGGTGGTTAGTCCATGTGTGAAAATGATGTCTCATGCTCCCTGAACCACTCTCTCAAAATTTGAGCCCCATGAATCCTGGTATTGGATCATCTTGGAATATGGCCATGCCATCAGGGAAAAAATCCATAGATGGACTAACCTGGTGGTTCAGTATATTCAGGTATCAGCTAACCACATTTTTTGGTCTCATAACGTTGCTGAACCGAGACCTGACATAGAACTTCAGCAGCAACCCCAGATCATAGCTCCCAGCAGGTGGTGACCTTTTATTGGCGAGGCAATGTATATGCACCTGTAGCAATGGATGTGACCAGAACAGCTACCTTAACCACTAACTGGTGTCTCCATACTTTGGGAAACAGTGCATCCACTATGACCATTTTGGATACCCCCCTTAGGATTAGACATGTCAGAAATAAGTGTTCAGGAGGACTGAGTTCAAGAGTTGCAACGGTCAGCCGGCGTGAATGCGAGACACTTCATCATCTTTAGCTACTGATCAAAGCAGGAAAAGCTCTCAGACATTTTACCAGCCCGAGAGGCCTGACATGGGCACCTTTCCTACGTCATCGACGAAAGCGGAGAGGCTTAATCTGTCTCACCCTCCACCATTTCAGAAGACCCCGACTCTTGTTTGCGTACCCCTCCTTCTTGCCTTCCCTCGCTCTCTTGGTGTCGCCACCTCCCTCGCTCGCTCCCTCTCCATATTTTCTCTCCTGCATCTGATTAAGTTAACAATGTGGCGTTATTTGCATGCTGATTTGGCGAGGTCCCTCTCCTCGACGCTTGCTCTCACAAACACAGACTGGATGGCAGTAACGTGATAGCACAGCAGCCAGCCGAAGCAATCTATCCCCCTTCAAACCCAGGTGCACGCTATCCACTTCCCCCTTAATTCCCTCCCCGCTCATATTTTACTCCTCTTTTTTATTTTTCCCCCCATCCTTCTGACTGGTAGAGGGGTTGTGTTCTAATCAAATCCGGTCGGCCAAAAAAGAAAAAAAAAAAAAAAAAAAGAAAGAAAAAAGGGAGGGGGTGATATGCTGTCTTTTTTTATTAATTATAGAGCGCGGCTGATGCGGATGTATTCGGAAAGCATCTTCAAAATAGGTCGACGTACAGTTTTCTATTCTTATCACATTTAAATGTCAACATGGTGCAAAGCTCTACAAATTAGTTCAGGCAGACTTCAACCCCCATTTAACATTTAGAGCTCCATTCCGTAAGCCCCCGATGTGTGATTCAAATCAGTTTACACACACAGGCATAAAAAGAGAGTGGTGCATCTTTCAAACTTCTCATTTCAATACTGATATTATTGCCAACCTTTCGCCGAGTAATACGCTGGCAGGGAAAGAGAGAGAGGAAAGAACGGAGATATGATATAAAGCAACAGAAACAATGCATTAGCTTTCATGAATTATAGATCTGCCTTTCCGACGAGATCTAGGATTTTTCTGCATCTCTGCATACCACCTAGGAGGAGATAAATAAATCAAAATGCTGCCATCGTTCCCTGTTTTTTAACACATATTGAGAGACGTATTTGGATTATAACGTCCACGTATGGTGCTTCATTTGAAATTCGATTTCTGTGCCTTTGGGTTTCATATATAAGGAAGAAAAGAGAAAAAAACAGGGGTCCAGTGCCTACACCAAACACACTATGCACAGGCAAAAATATACCCCAGACTGGACACTGATTAAGAGCATCACACACTCACTCAATCACTCATTCATTCACACTGTTATGGTCTTGGTTAATGACCAGAAGTTCAGTCTCAGCACTGCCAAACCTCAGCTCCTTGCCCAGCTCTCAACTGCTGGATAAATGCTAACTCAGACCAATCCATCATTTCCATGTAGTTGGGACTGAACAAACCGCCCACAGACAACGCATGTGGACACAGGGAGAACATGCAAACTCACAGATGGGAAATACTGAGTTTCCTGGTTTACGGAGGAAAATAAGTCAAGTTTCGAAACATGTGAAGTATAAAAAAGCCATCCATCACACTGAGACTTTTAACTTCTGTGTTGTTCGGGTGCTTTAAAAGTCAGACCAGAACTGACCAATCAGAGCCCGTCCTCGGGCGGAACAGCTCATCCTGCTAATATCAGAATTATTAAAATTCTGGAGGTTAAAGAAAATAATCTCATGGAGATTATATCATAGCTGAAAGGCTGGGAAATGACTCGAAGAACCCGTGGAACCATTTTCTTGTTAAAAAAGTGCATTCTGCATTCTGGTCACGTCCAAAAAAAAAAAAAAAAACACCAACAAAAAACATGGTGAAATCTTCGTTACGCATTTATCAGGAAGAGAAGGAAACTTTTTAAAAAATGTATCAATTAATCATAAAAATTTTAAACTAAAATTGGAGCCTCATGGCCCAATCACTGCATACGTCAGTTCCTATGTGCTGAGAAAAGTACCTACTACGAAGTAGGAACTAAAAAAATCCATGAGGCATTATGCAATCCACAAACTATGATCCTCTCCAGATCCTGGTGTAAAAACATGCAAGAAATTAGGTACTTTCTCCAAAAGTTCTAAGAACTATGAAAAGGGTTCTCTAGCTAAGGTCCACTTAATCATGACCTGGAACTCCCTTCTTAGGAGTTCAAAGTCATTTCAAGATCCACCTTTCCTACCTTAATTAAACTGTTATTTATCTTTAAAATTTGCAGCAGTTATTCTTGCACTAATATCTGACTGCTGCCCAGTGCAAGTCTGGGTCAATTTATCTATTAGGGTCCTTTCCTTACCTCCAAGTTAAGCATTTTTTGGTAGAACAGTGCATGGTTCGGTTCTTTGAGGGACTCAGCATTACTGAGTCAGGCCTTGTGGGTAGACTTTCACACCTTGAGTCAGTTGATGGCACGGGTTAAACGGTGTCCCTGTGAGTCAGATCCACACAATTCTGGAGGTGCATGACATTGGCGAGTGAGGATAGGAAGTGCTTCTCACGCTTCATTACCTCAAGCTCTCTATCTGAGGCTCCTAGTCATCGGTGCTTGGATGGAAACAGACCCATATCACCCACTGCCTCGTAAATCCACCTGACCAATGGAGACCACTGACTCAGAGAGTGAGAGAGAGAGTGAGAGAGAGAGAGAGCGAGAGAGAGACAGCCTGTCGGGCTAGCACCTGCCATCTAGAGGCTTTCTGAGACCTGGGACCTTTTAAAAAGGTCTCTTCACTGAGTGGAACTCAGATGGAAAGGCTAAGCAAGCCATGGATATCTAGCAGGTATCTGAAGGAGCGTTGACCTTGTTGCTCAAACTATTAAACTACATGCACTTACTGCAGTTCTATCCCCATATAACCAGAGATCAGGCAAAAAATAGATGTCCCTATGTAAAACGCTAACCTCTCTGTGACTGATGTCGGTTCCGGGCCCTTTAAAGTGCTAATGGATCCATTCTCACGATGTGGTCTGGATACGCCTAATACGGCTATGGCCAAATGTCAGAACAGTTATATATCCCTTTATGCCCAGATGGGGCCAGAGGGGTTTAATTGACTATGGTGTAAAGTGAGTTGGAGATGGGCATAAGAGCAAGATGAAGATGAACACCATCCATTATCAGACAAACAGAGCCTGATGGCGTGGCTCAAATTGGCAGGAAAGGAAGATTCCCTAAAGTTAAAGCACATTTTATCCGCAGAGTAATTATCTCAGTGAACTTTCAGTGGCATTGTTTCAAGATGACGGAAGGCGGGGAGATTTTAATGCGTGTGAAGGACCAAGTGTCGGTAATGGAAGTGTGTGCTGGAAGTGTGTCACGGGTGCATTTGTGAAGGTCCTTGATACGATAGGTCGTATATGGTCAAGACTTGATAGTCGTGGTCAAGGAAGGGTATCTGGCCTACTGGAGAACTTTAAAGGCGCAAGAACTTAGCAAGCCTAAGGGCAGATCTTAGAGAAGTTAAGAAGTGTCTGGCAAAGATTTCAAGAAGAATTACTGGATGAAAACTGAGACTGAGTTTCATAGTTATTTTAACCACTTAATAAGCTACTTGTACTTGTTTTGCAATTATTCTTACTAATTAGTCAAATGAGTCTGATAACCACCAGATTAAGGCCTCTAAAAAGAAAAGATCCATTCTCCATAGATCTTAGATGTTGATGTTGCCAGATCTCCTCATTCTGATGACTCCAAACAGGTTTGTTTAGTTTTTACATGATTATAATAACCAACAATCTAATATATTCTAGCCCAACACTGCAGTGACCTGGGCTCGAGTCCCAGTGGTGCCTTCTGGTCAGGTTGGGTGTCACATACAGATGCAATTAGCTGTGTCAGATGTAAAGGAGGCCAATCTGCGGATCCTACCAAGCTCTTTGATGGATTGACGTCTCGTCCAGAGCATTCTTACATTTACATTTATGGCATTTAGCAGATGCCCTTATCCAGAGAGACGTACAATCCAATTCAATCTTACAATCCAAGCAATTGTAGGTTAAGGGTCTTGCTCAAGGACCCAACGGTGGTGGCATAGCAGAGGTGGTATTTGAACTCTGATCCTTCTGTTCCACTAGGTCACCACACACTTATACCTGCACCCTTAGTATTCCGGGGGTTAGGTGCCAGAGCCCTGGCGGCATGAACAGGATTAAATTAAAGCAGTAAAAATGTAATAAAACATATGCTCGTGCCAAATATATGCCAGTGGAGAAACACCTGAGTTATCCTTTATACTGCACCTTTACAAAGCTTTCTCCTTTCACTCTCTGCACACAGAACTATCATGTTCCTTCCAATCTGCTCACAGAACCTGTCTCCTCCCTGATAGTCCCGTTTCTCGGCACTCGACTCCACGACTGCCTGGTGATTTCAGATATTCATCAAACAGAGTAGAAGAAGAGAGAGCCTTCTCCATCCTGCCATGGTCCTTTACCAATTATTTTGAGTAACTGCTGACAGGTAACAGTCCTTTCGCTCAGCCGTCCCCTCGATCCCCCCGCTGTGGAAGAAACCGCTGCACTCCAGGGAGGAGGATCGAAGGGCAGCTCATTCCCAAGTTTAATGTGCTTTGATTTGGCAAATAGTTACCCGTAGCGTCTGCAGAATCAGTGTAAAAAAGGACGTGGTGTAAAAAGAAAGGAGTTGAGCTGCCAAACTGACAAACAGGTCCAAAAAGTAAAAAACAAGACACTGATTTGTTAAAAGAAAAGATCTCGATCTGAGGACTGTCACTGACAGGGATGTATAAAAGACGTAACTTTTATTTATATCAAAATGATAGGCTGAGGTGTCACACCAGAAGGCAGATGGTTGGACGACTGCTGTGCCTCTCTTCTGCTTAATTTTAAACAATGTCTCTCATAAGTGAAAGGCATTTATGACGAGTAGGGCTGAGCGAATAACCTGGGGCTGAGGTGTCCAATAAAGTGTGCTTTAAAAGGTCTACAGACATCCCATGTATCATCCAAAGTCTTATAATGTGGGAACGTTTTGTGCCGTGTGAAACAAGGTCACCACTCCAAGGCCAAAACATGAATATGTTACAATAATAAGACTTCCAGCGACTCATAAGACACTTTGTATTATTTTTGTGTAATATTGTACAGGAGGAATGAATCACACTTTAAAGGGAGTCTGAACCCTTAGATCATGACGGCTGGTTTGGTCCGTGGGAAGGTTTTACCTTCTGTGGTCCAGGAGAACCAAGAGTGCCTAGGTTTTAAACTCTGATCAATACACACATCAACACATCAACCTGAATTGAAACATCACTGAGAAAAATAATTAAGTAAAGATTTCATCCCATAAAAATGTGGATAGACTTTGGGATCCATATTATCACAGAGTGGGAAAAATATAGTCCATGTTTTAGCCATAATATAATGATCATATATAATTATTTGTTGTTATTTGTTTTAAAAAAAATCAGAAAAATATAGTATATTTATTGTGAGCTCCCCTTACATCTGGCAAGTTAAGAAACTACTTTTTTTGGGAGGAAGAACAAGAGGAAATTAAGCTCAGAGAAGATCGGTGGAAAAAGAGAATTATGGTGATGAATCCAGGATTAAAAGTCTTATGACAAATCATTGACAATATGTTATATATGGTCATTATACCATTGCTAAAACAATAAATCTAATGGTGGCCTAAAACTTTTGCAAACAGTGCTTGGGAAATTCGGGTTTAGCTTTCTTTTTTTAAAATATATTTTCTATGCAACAACGTCTACTAAAATGTTCATAAAATGTTTTAAACTCAAACATAGATATGTAATTTTAAAAAATTGATATGAGTACTTACCATTTTAATATACGTCCTACAGCTAGAATGATAATGAATTAGCTTACTGAGAAGCTTGCCAACAAAGATGGCCACTGCTGCATGGCTTTCAAAATAAAAGACTCCACCTTTATTTAAATGTATAGACTGGTGTGAAGTCTCTCGTGTAAGTGAAGTTAGGCACAATAAGAAGGTATTTGTGTCAATATTAAATATAGATAACTTAAATATCAATTAGGTAATTAACCCAAATGAATAAACATTTTAGGTGGGTATTTATACGGTATAATACGTACTATGCATGTGCAAAAATACTTTAAACGAAGTACACCAAAACCTAGTGAAACAGCAAAATTACCACAAAATTATTTTAAATTAATTAGTGTGATTACCTATTTCAGCCGTTTTTTGACGCTTAACTTGTCCCGCAGTTTTCGAGATATTGACACGGGACAAATGCCGAAACGTGCAGAATTCTCGGGAGACGGTTGCTTGTATACAGATAAGAAATCACATTTCACATTTGCGCATTATGCGCAAAAACGCGAGAAAAATTTCCCATTGACTTAACATTACGGCTAACTTCAGATGGCCGTAACTCTGACAATCTTTGAGGTAGAAACATGAAAATTGGCATGCATGGACCAGGGGGCACCCTGACCCGGCACTTGCATCGTGGCAATCCCACTCGTATTTTCTGCAGGAAATGCACCTCTCTAGTATTTTTTAAAAAAATCAGTGAAACAGCGAGTATGCAATAAACGAACCGAAAAGTAGCGAGGGAAGATTATACTAAAATTTCATCAGAAAATGCCAGTAAGTCAAATAGTTTTGCCAATACGGTGCCCAGCCAGTACCCTGCCTACTGCTAGAACACTTAAGGGACTGAGGTAGCCTAACATTTAAGATACTGGACTATGGATCTGAAGGTCCAGGGTTCCAATCCCACCTCTGCTAAGCTGCCACTGTTGGGTCCTTGAACAAAACCCTTAACCCACAATTGCTGGGATTATAAGACTGTATCAGTTGTAAGTCTCACTGGGTAAGGACGTCTGCTAAATGACGTAAATATAAAAGAAGCTGTCAGACGGTTGAAAGCTGTTGGTCCACAACTTCTATTTGCAGATCCTTGGGTAACTCATATTTTACTCATATCAATCAGAGGACACTTAAAAACCACTTACTGCATCTTAAACTTGGGCAAGACCATGAAAAAGTTGGGTTAAACTGTGGATATTCCTTGCAGCAGCTGGCTATGAGACTGCATGTAATTTAGAGGTTTACTGCTGGGCAAATACGGGGAGTGGGTCCACGGCTGGCTGGGCGTTTTGTGCGTCTGCATGTCTGCGCTAACAGAACCCGTCTGACTCTAATCCCATCGACTGTCAGTGACCCGTCCCGCTGCACCGCGATCGTATCGGCCTGCGTGAGCTGCGTCTAATTGAAAAAAGCCCTGCACCATGTCTAAACCTCTGCTTGCAACTCCGGCGCATGTTGTGTCTGCACGCTGAGTCGAATCCCTAAGAGGCTTAGGAGAGTGTGTGCTGGCTGTAATAGGTACGCGTGTGTATTAGAGAGGGCATGAGCATGTGTGGGTGTGTGTTACAGTTAAAAGAGAGAGGTGGAGTAGATTATGATTGGACAGAGCCCGTAAGAGGAAGGTATTAAGCACCTTTATGGGGTTTTAATTACATGAAGTCCACCTCTGTAGCAGCACACTATAAATACCCCAGCATTCCCCTGTGGCAGTGGAGTTAGCAAGCCCTAAAGCAACTCGGAAGATCCTCTCAAAGGGAAGAATACACGGATGTGCTGATTTAGTGTGTATGCAATATCTATAGAGAGAGCTCTACATACACACACTGCACAGCCGCCATTTACATTATAAACTTCAACAGTATGAATTTATTACTTTTTAATAATCCAATAACGCTATTTCATTGCTGCTTCTCTGACAGAGAGCTGAATCAAATGGGTACAAGCAGAGGAGTCCTGGACTGGGTGCCAATCCTTCACATGGTTCCATAAACGCCAACCAACCTTCACGTTGTAAACCCCACCGAGGAGCTGAACTCAGGTCCCCACTTAACACTGAGGCACCAGAGATAAACAATCACACACACACACACAAAAGTGTGTCTCACTATCCCTGTGAGGACTTTCCATTGACATAATTAGTGTCGCTAATTAATGCCACCCCTACACCTAACTCGAATCTTTACCGAAGTAACCTAAAGCAATTAAAGATGTGAGGACTGGTAAAATGGGTTTTACTCTGATTTTACTGGGTTTACTATCATTTAGAGGACATTTACTGCGCACACACACACACACACACACACACACACACACACACACACACACACACACACACACACACACACAC
>JAVSBU010000090.1:2880632-2894895 GCA_033118015.1 Loricariichthys derbyi | reverse complement strand
TTAAGATACATCCTTTAATATATTTTACATAACAAAATACAAATTTTATAGTTTACAAGGAGACGTTTTACACAGGGATAATAAAGCCGAAGAGGAAATAATGAGTCATATGCATGTTTTAGGACATAATTCTACACACATGCATGAATTACACTGACTACGTTTTTAACCCTGCTTTTTATGTTCCTAGGGTCTTTGGCCCCGCCCCCCAGAGAACACAGAGCACAGGTGTAAGACAGCACTTCAGAAACACCAATTAACCCGCATGTCTTTGGAACATGAAGCGAAACCAGAGCACTTGGAGAAAACCCATGTGAACACAGAGAGGACATGCAGAATCCACACAGGCAGAACCCGGAGTCAGTATAGAACCATCATACCATTTTTAGGAACATCTGGTCTCAAGAATCGTTAATGGCTCCTAATAATGCTCCCGTATAGTAGATTTGTCAACAAACATGTCGTACAATACAGGGCACCCAGATTTGTGCATATCCAGGCTCCGCTAACATCCCATTGATCTGTTAACGCAGGACTTGGGGATGGCATTGATTGACTAAACTGCTTATTTTCAGTCAAACCTGGGTTGTGCTTTTATTGAATAAGCAGATGGATTTCTTGCCGTATGCTATCCATCTACCTGTCGATGTTTCCATCCATTCCCTCAGAGATCTAGCCTTGAGTCTATACCTGATGTACATATCATGCATATTTGCACGAGAATCAATTATGAGAACCTAGGGCTAGTGTAAAATAATTTTCGTGAATTGAATAAAGCACAGCAAACCCATCAGAGCCCAGACAAATGGCGGAACATAACGGGCTTCGGTGTTGTGCCATCGTCTCAGACAAGACGACTCGCAAAGAAAGGAGAGGAGGAGCGAAACGTGAGAGCTCTGGGCTTAAACACAGATTTCATCATCAGGCTAAAACACATAACTTTAAGAGCGAGATCAAATATTAAAAATGACAGGCGGTGTAAGTGCGGTGACTGAGCCGGGGTCACGGAGGGAGGAGGCGCGGGTGGCTTGTCAGCCACTATCTGTCAGAGTGAATTAGAAACAATCAGGGCCGAGTGAAAGGGAAGGTGATTGTTATTAAGCAGCCGGCCGGCGAGCAAGCTCCCCCAGATGTGGCCATGCATATAAAAGAACAGGAAGCCAGCAGTTTAATTCAGGAAGCCCTGCTGAACATGGCCTGCACAAAAAAGGAAGGAGGGGGCGATCCAAAAAAAAAGGCCTTTTGTCACTAATAAACTGGATGTTACTTTGATAACAGGCACGGCGTAGGCTTGGGAATAAACTCACTTTTTTTTATTTCACACCAGACGGTCAATAAGGGCAGAAAAAATAATGGGAGAGGAGAAATCAGGGGTGATATGTAGATGGGTTGACCTTAACATAGAAGAGTCAGAGAAACAGCCTTCTTATATCAATTTCCAGGCTGCTGTCACAGCCAGATGACGAGAAGAATGATAAACGTAAGCGACAGATCGTCCCTTAACAATCTCTCTCTGTTACTTCTCTCTCCCCTAGACCTACTGTCTGTCAGAAGCCACTGGTAGACACCCATGATATCTGTGGACTGTCATCAGGGCTGTGCGGAGGAAAGGCGCGGGGAAGAGGGAGGGGAAGTGTACAATATGTTTTTGAACAGCAACGAGGGCTTGATCGGAATGATAAAGAGAGACGTTAATATGTTAGGATATGGCCTTAGAGGCACATCCATTCTGACAGTCCGACAGTCCCGCCGTCAGGGAAAACTGCACCCGTCACATACACTTACCCTTCTGTTTCTATACTAAAGTGTCTTTCCCTAGATTTGTGCGTTAAGCCTAACGCTATAACCCAATCGTAAACCATAATAAAAGGAAAAAAACGTTTGGCCTTTCCCCCAAAAAAGAGCAGCAGCTGTTATTTAAAAAATGTATTAATGAATAAAAGAAAATTCAATAACTATCAAGACACGTGGTCTCCATAAAGAGATAAATACAATCTCTGTGTCCTCACAGTGATAAATACAGTCTTTGCAGTCCATGTCTTCACTGCTGTCTGTACTCTCACTGCCATTCTTGGCCAAGCTATTACCAGTGCCTTCACTGCATCAGTGCTCTTGCTGCAGTCTGTGCCTTCCCTGCCATCTGTGCCCATGCTGTCAGTGCCACTGCTGCTGCCTGTGCATTCACTGCCGTCAGTGGCCTGGCCATTACCAGTGCTCTCATGTCCGTGACCATGCAGTCACTAGTGCCCTTGCTGCAATCTGTGCTCTTGCTGTTGTCTGTGCCCTCACTGAAGTCATTTTCCTTCCTGCCAACAGTGGCCATGCTGGTCTTCGTGCCCTCGCTGAAGTCTGTGCCTATGCTGCTACCTGTGTCCTCAATGTCATCACTAATCCATGACCATACATGCCTCTGCCCGTGCTGTTGCCCATGTCCCCACTGTCACCAGTGCCATCACTGCCATCTGTGCTCTCGCTGTCATCTGTGGCCATGTTGTCACTAGTGCCCTCACTGCCACCTGTAGTCTCACTGTTATCTGTGGCCATGTTGTCACTAGTGCCCTCACTGCCACCTGTGCTCTCACTGTTATGTGTGGTCATGCTGTCACCAGTACCCCCATTGCCACCTGTGTTCTCACTGTTATCTGCAGACATGTTGTCAACAGTGCCCCCATTGCCACCTGTGGCCATGCTGTCACCAGTGCCCCCACTGCCACCTGTGCTCTCACTGTTATCTGTGGCCATGCTGTCACTAGTGCCCTCACTGCCACATGTGCTCTCACTGTTATCTGCGGCCATGTTATCATCAGTGCCCCCATTGCCACCTGTGGTCATGCTGTCACCAGTGCCCCCACTGCAACCTGTGCTCTCACTGTTATCTGTGGCCATGCTGTCACCAGTACCCTCATTGCCACCTGTGCTCTCACTGTTATCTGCGGCCATGTTGTCATCAGTGCCCCCATTGCCACCTGTGCTCTCACTGTTATCTGCGGCCATGTTATCATCAGTGCCCCCATTGCCACCAGTGGCCATGCTGTCACCAGTGCTCCCACTTCCACCTGTGCTCTAGATGACATCTGTGGCCATGTTGTCTTTGAGTGACCTCACTGCAGTCTGTGCCCTCACTGCAATCCATGCCCCTGCTGTCAACAATGCACTTGCTGTTGTCGGTGTCCTTGATCCAAGCAGTGACCTCACTTTCATCTGTGTATTCACTGTTGTCCAAGACCATCCAGTCACCAGTGACTCTGTTGTTGAATGTACCCTCAATACCACCTGAGCCCTTGCTGTCACCAGTGTGGTCAAAAGTGCCCTCACTGCTGTCTGTACTCCAACTGATGCCTGTGCCCTCGCTTTTGTCCATATGTTTTGTCCCCACTGTTCTCTGTTCACCCACTGTCCATACCCACTCGCTGTTGTGTTTGGACTTGCTGTCTCCAATATCCCCACTGTGACCTACACTTGCCCGAGTTGCCACCCATGTCCTCGCTGTCTGCATCATCAGTGGTGCTTTCATTTCTGGTTTGCTTCGTCATGGAGATGTTCCCGTCTGAGGTTGGTGGTAACTTTTCTATAACAGCATGTCTGCTTGAGTGTCTCTGCCTTTAAAGATGACGTGTGGCACTGTGACTGGAAGGCTGTGGTGTAAAACATGCTATCGCTAAACGCTGCTCGAGGGATTAACAGCGTATGTATATATATATAAAACAGCTGAGAAGAGGAGAGGAGGAGCAGTGAACAAGCCAGTGAGAAAGGTTCTGGGAGAATAAGTCAATGGAGGAACAAGACTGACATAGAAAGTATTTGATAAGTGTTAGCGATTGAGCAATAGGGCTCACCTTTCAGGACATGTCTTAGATTTCAGTCCGATTGGACAGAGAGGGATCTGAAGATGAGGGAGCATTAGTAATAGACCACAGGGATTTTCGGTCTCAGTGTAGCTCATGCTGACTGATACAACCTCACTGGATGATGCAAAAATTAGCAGAACAATAACAAAAAATATCCCAATAAAAAAAATAGCCTTAAGCAGAGGCTTATGCGGCAAATCATTTCCTTCGTGCCAAGTGCTAATTATTACCATGCCATAATGAGCTTCGGTCTCCGAGCATTAACATGTATCATTACTGAAAGAAAGTCTGACCATAAAAAGAGAATGGCCTTGACTTACTGCTCTCCCACCACCCGTGCTGGATTCTTCCACCCTTCTTTTACTTATTTATTTATTTCCCTCCCTTTCACTATGAATAAATTTAGTCTGTCCCGGACATGAAAATGTCAAATACCTAAAATACACCTAGGCTAAATAGCGTATTAATTTTTAATGCTCGCTCATCCTATGCTTCTATTCTCATATCTGCCCCTGTCTGCCAACAGCTGTTGCAGCCTCCCTCTCTGGGAATTTATCATCCATCTAAAAGACTAAGGGAGTAGTGTGCTGCAGATACGAAAGAGGAGACTTTATTCAAGCATTTCTCTCTCTCTTTTTTCCTTCATCACTTCTTGACACCTCGAGAATGAAACAAAAGATGTAAATTGTTAATGCACTATTTTATCTCTTTTTTTCATTTTATTTTCCATCTGTGCTCGATGTTAAGAATAGATATATTTTTATCCGTTAAAAATTTCACATTTAAAAAATTCATAGGATGAGTGATTGAGCTCGACCACTCGGGCTTAGCTGAAAGATTAAAGAGAGGATGGTGAGGCAGCCGATTTATTCTGAGGTCTTATATGTCATTTACTCTCACCAGTCACTTTATTAGATACACCTCCTTGTCCATGTGCTCGTTGTCTATTTATCAGTTCCACGTACCATATAGTTCTACAATTACAAAATGCAGCCTGTTTGTTTTTCTATATACTTTGTTTATCCCCAAAACATCTGATTTTTGCTGGTCCTGGGTAAAGGGCACTAAAAGTATGCAAAGAAACAGACAGACTACAGTCTGTAACGGTGGAACTAGAAGTGCTTCTATATGGGAGGTGGAACTGAAAAAAATAAACAATGGGAGCTGTACCTAATAAAATGCCGATTGGATGTATATGTATTGTTTCTGGAACCATATGGTAAAGCTGATTGGCTGAATCTGTGCTTAGGACTGTGTATTGTCATTAGATTCTTGGTCTGTGTTGGGCAGAAGACGTGAAGAACGTTATCATTTGAGCTAATACTGCATTAATTTGGTTGGAAGATGGACTGAGATATGGGTGACAAGCCGACAGGTACGGCGGACCAACATGGCTTGAGAGGACCGTCACCAAAGCTTAGCCCATCAAAAGGTAGTGGTAATGTTGGAAACAACATCCAAAGAATCCAAAACTCTACAAACTCCTCTTAGATCACGTTCATGGTTCTGAGGAAGAGCCTGGAACCTAACCCAAAAATCACTGGATGTGATTCCACAAGAAACCAGACTAAAAGTTATAGGAGGTCTCCAGACCTTGGGTAAAACCTTACCTGGACAGGATTGCAGGTCTTATTAATGTGTTAGGAAGCGTGACCATGTAAAGGGAAGAAATGACAGAAATTTTATTTAGATCTGTCATTTTTGATGAGCATGCAACATCTCAGTGAGCATTACGAATTATGATGTCTGAATATCTAAACGAATGCCTACTTAATATTTAAAATTTCAAGGGGATTCAATGGGCAAAAAAACAACATGTGAGACAGATTAAGGTGGACAATAGCGCAATTCCATCTTCATCTTGTGTTGGTGCTTCTGTATTTTTAAACATTCAGTAATTGCTGGTTCCAGTCTGGAAGAGCAAGCGATACCATGATTTGGGGTACACATGAAGCCATGTCTTTAAAACCACTGCTCCAGCATTGCCGAAGGCAGCTACACACTCTTGGAGCAGAACCTCAAAGTCCCTATTGCTTGAGGTTGGGTCATACTGCTTTGACGGGCAGTGAAGACCAGAACATCACTCCATCCCACCCATGAGCAGTCTAAATCTAATCTTATAGATCCAGCCTTGTTGGGGATTTCCATGCTTGGAGCTACTTGAGCTACTTGAAGATAACAGACATCCAAGGGACACCTCTGGGATTTATAGTGCTCCCGCAGTTGGTTGTAAGTATGACGAGCGTTGCAGGTGGATGTTTAAAAGGTCAGAGAACAGTGGGAGCCATAAGATTTGAGGGCCCTTACCTGATCACTCTACCTGCATACTGGTCTGGGGCCTGTCAGGATGAAGACACTGTGGCTCCCCCACGCCAGCAAGTGCACAGGGTACAGCACACTGAGCTGCCCACAGCGGAGACTTACTCTGTGAGAGAGAGAGAGAGAGAGAGAGAGAGAGAGAGAGAGAGAGAGAGAGAGAGAGAGAGACAGAATGAGAGAGAGAGACAGAGTGAGAGAGAGAAAGAGGTGGGAGAGAACCGGAGAACCAGAGTGAGGGGTTGATGTCAAGCCAAATGTAACAAATTCACTGAATCACGGCGGTGGCGCAGAGGTCAAGGAAAAGCAGCCGAAAAAGGTTAAAGATGAAATCAAAGCCGTGCCTCGGAGCGGCGCTGAAAATCTATCCGTGCGAGGCAAGGCCACCGCTGACGCGCACCAGACAAGAAGCTAAATACTGCACGCCACTCTGGGATCTTTCATTTTCAGCCGATCAATAAGAGCTTATATTTATCAGGATTCCAAGCAGCTGCCACATCTGACAACCTCCACTTCATTTTCGCACTCCTCCCTCACGCTGTCTCGCTCGTCCCCTCCTCACTTTATCTCTCCACCCTCCCTATCGCTCTCCTCCCTCTCCTGCGTGGCCTCATATTAAATCGGGACCTATCGACTGTAAATGTGAAGGAAGGGGCCTGCGGTTCCTGCCCCGTCTAAACGCAGGGTTAAAGAGGCGTGCAGTTTGTAATTATCCCTTTGGCTCGGGTTTAGGTTTTCGCTTCCATCGCTCACTCTAAACGTGATACACAACCTCTCAATGTCTGATCTGTGCAATTACTGCTTGATTTACCTGCAACTACGTTCAGTAGACAAGGATACTTCAAAACTCCTCATCGTCCACTCTCAGCCAGAGGAGACTGGGGTGGTTCCTTTATATGGTTCGTTCCACCTTGGGATTTCATACACATACTTAAAGTTCTTACAGAAGGTGCACATGCACCTTCTCTGAGATTCGGGTGTCCGGGCTCAGCTGGAGATGCCCTGAAGGTTGTCTTCCTTGAGCATCTCAGGCGCATCTCCTTTTGCCATAACGCCGATTATTAAAATAGACATCGAAACAAACCGAGCATTTAATTCATCTACAGCGGTACCTCTGAAGCGTGGAGCCAAACTCTCAAGCTGAGAGAGTGAGGAGTTAAAATAGCTGTAATCATCAGCACAATATATGCTGCGAGCCATTCTAAATAGATTATTGCTGGTCCATCTGTGTCATCACTGATTTATAAGACATTAAGCTGCTTTCCAAAGGCAGGCCTTCCTTTTTGCAATAGAGTAGGAGGCTTCTTGTTCGAATCAGGGCCAGCTGAACAGGCCTGTGCGCTGAAGAGGACTCGGCGGCCGTCAGGAAACAAAAATAGGACAGTGCTATCTGGTTTGCCACCAGAAAAGAAGAATTTTTCTTTTCCCCATCTCTTATATTATACAAAGACGGCGGGGAAGGAAGTGCCAAAGAAACGCACACGCTCTCGCAGACCCGTACGCACCCCAAACAAGAAGCAACATTAACATATGAATACTATATGCAAATGCTTTGGGGAGAGCAGATGTTGGTGCATTTAATTGACCTATATGTGAATTGCATCCAACCCTTTTGCACGCTCGCGTTACTGCGGCCAAGGATGCGTGGCGCCTACGCAGAGCCAGAACGACCCGCCGTCAGCGTCTCACGTATCTTACGCAGGGGATAGATGCTAGAAATCGATCAGTTAATCAGCTTTGCGCGATCGCTAACAGGTTAGCGCTTCTGCTGTTTTGCGTTTATCCATCCCAGTAACTCTGAATCTGGTCCATTTATTGTTTTTCCCCCGATTCACGTTACCTCTCGCTTTTATTCATGTTACCTCTTTTTTCAAGCGCTAAGCTAACACAGGAGGGGCACAAGCTCTATTTTAATCTGCCCTCTTTTCTCCCCTGTCGCTCCCTTGATTATTTTTCCCCCTTCTGCTCGGGAATGTCATTAAATTGTATTAAATAGCCTTTTGTCCACAGGGCAAGGACCGCCCGATATATGATAATACATTAATGCCCCGGCGCTCCAGCCACTGAACTGAAACGTGCCTTAAGACCACGAGAAGCACAAGCGTGGAATTCTATTGTCGGTGTGTGTGAGTGTGTGTGTCGGGGGCTGTCTTTCTATTTCAGTGATGTGATAGCTACAGCTGAAAATGTGCACACTTTTTAGTAAACAAAAGTGCATTTATTTGTAAATGGACGAGTTGCTCAACTCACTTTAATACTTAAAAGAACGTCGAGACCTGCTATAGTTGACTGCGCTTAATGTTAGGTGTGATTAGTTTTAGCTACACTAACGCTAACTAACATAACCAGCAGACTTTGGTGCGTCTGCGTTAGCATGAGCGTGTTTGCGGGGCTAGGCGAGCAAGAGGGGGAAGGCGAGCGGCTCGCTAACAACTGTGACACATACTAATAGAAACATACCTAATAAATTACAAGCTTTCAGGGTCTGGCAAGCTGACATTTTCTCTGTGAGCGGGACAATTTCATATCGACGGCACAGGCAAACCAAATTGCATCACACGGAGATGACAGCGGATTAGCATAAAAATTAACACTTAAATTTCAGCTTATTGTCAACCGCTCTTCTGCTCCTTCAGCCAGACCAACAATCAATTCCTCTTAGAAATCTGATTAGCTTCCATGATGCTTATTATCCTAGTCATGTCCCCACGCCGCCATTCTCTGGCTGCCGGACTATTTGTTTAAATGGAATTAAGGAGCTGATAAATCTATAGGTGTCTCTTAGGCGTTCGTACCCTTCCTAAGCCCCCCCACTTTTCCCACCCGAGCTCTTCTTCCTCCTTCTATCTCGACTTTGCCCTCTCCCTCTGCCTGTTTCTCTTTGTCCTAGCCTTCATCACCAGTTGCTGATTAAAAATGCTAATTAATATGCCATAAAGCCTCCAGAAGTAGTTTACATTTAGATGGTTTATTATTCACATATGTATTCACTGTGGTCGGCTAAATAATGGCAGGGCTTAAATGCACTACCATTAAAAGTCAGCTCACGGAAAAAAAATGGAAGGCGTATTATATCAATTAAATATGAGTCGTAAACATCAAGATCACTTTGCTCTTTCCGTGCATTTCGGTTTTATATATAGGAAACATGAACACCTGTACATATAAAGCGTTGTTAAGAGATGGTCCATCTGTTCCACCCAGGTAAAAAAACAGGAACCTCCATTTTTGGTGTTGTTTTAACTCTAGAGGAAATAACAAGGAAAAACTCCCTAATGGTCAAGACATGGCTTTCATGGGTGTCCATATGTGATCGTATCTTATACTAGATGTGTTGATCCTCAGATTTACAGTACTGTGCAAAAGTCTTAGGTCACCATTAGATTTGTTGTTTTAGCATATAAAGACCTTTTTAGGCTTGTCATCCTATTCCCTTTCCAAAAAGTGGTTTGTTGGCTGCTACCCTTCCAAAAGGACCATTCCTGATCAAGCAGTTAAGGTGCAGGACTATGAACCAGAAGGTCCAGGGTTCAAATCCCACCTCTGCCAAGCTGCCACTGTTGGGTCCTTGAGCAAAACCCTTAACCCACAATTGCTTGGACTGTAAGAACGTATTGTAAGTCGCTCTGGATAAGCATCTGCTAAATGCTATAAATGTAAATGTATGTAAATGCAGCTACTACTCAAGCGTAAGTGGAGGTCACATTAAACACCGGCCTCTTTAGCCTACTGCATATTCTGGTGGTATTTTACTAAAGAGACTGGAGTGATTATATAATTGTTAAAACAGAAATGGTATATCTGATTTTTGCACAGTTCTGTACATCACTTACACTGAGAAACTTTAGACACACCAACTGACCCAATGCATGTCTTTGGAATATTTGAGGAGAACATACACAATCCACACACTCAGAGCCAGACGGGGACTCAAACATTCCTCCCTTAATGTTAACAGATTTGACTTTCTGTGCTGACACAGTGATATCTGATGACTCATGTGATCCCTCTTGGCTGTGTTTCCCTCTGATTCTTCACTTTGAAAAAACTTTTAGCTCTGTTGCCACAGTTACTGCTGCCAGAGTCTCATGCTGCACTTAATGGTACAAAATCTTTATTTTTGTCAATAGATTTTGTACTTTTAACAATAACTAACTACATTTCCTCTTTTCTCTTTGAGTTCCAGTGCCCGGTGCAGCTCGTGCTGTGGTGTTTGTCCATCCTGGTCCTACATCAAGATGCTCTTCTGCATCATCTCCACCCAAGCAGTTCTTAACCACCATCCCCACCACACTCTGAGTGAGGAGAACAATGACTCTCCCTCCATCAGTAGGATGCGATGTCATACGCTGAAATTTTCCCGCTGGGGACTCAGGATTTAGGAATGACTTTATGTACTGAACTACAGTAATTTATAATTTACAGATGGATTTCGTTTGTTTGTTTTGTTTAAGGTATTTCTATAAACCTAATGTACAAGTCCTTGGACTTAAAGGTACCCAAGGTTACTTCCTATTAAAGTTTAGGGAGTTTTTCCTTGTCACTGTTGCTCAAATTGGGAATTAGACTGAAAATTCAGAACTGCCAAGCTGCCACTGTCGAGCTCTAAACAAAACAGCGTCTGTCACATGACTAAAATGTAGTTAATCAGACTTCATCTTTGTCTGTGTTTTCCCAGTTGCTCAATCCGAATACTCTCCCACTGAGTCTTGGTCCTCTTAAGGACTTTTGCTTGGGGTGTGAGAAACTGGTGCCATATTTTGGTTTGATTGCTCTGGTTACGGAGTTTCTTCTATCCATAGACTCATTACGGGTTTACACCTGGACCTGTTCTGTTCTGTAAAACAAAAAGAGAAAGAAAGAAAGCAAGGATACTTTAATCCTACGCCATGATTATCCCTGTATTTCCTTTTACGACATGACAGCTATGGGGAAACATCCCATGTTGAACTATTTGTCAATATGGTCGCATTGAAGACATCGCCCAAGTATGTAGTGAAAAGCAGCGCTCGCTTTGGGTGGCTTTCCCCGCACTGAGAGCGCAGCTCCTTTTTGTTTAGACAAATGGTATTTCATCGCATCCAGATGTCTTTAAGCACAGTTCATCCACCATGCGCGCACTCCAAGATACACAAAAAAATGTATACAAACATTTATTCAAAACTGCTTGCCTGCACTCATATTTGAGGGTCGTCACGGTTCCCTTGACTCTAACCACTTCCATGCATTTCTCTTTTTACAGCCGGGTGCGTAATTGGGGTTTATATTCGATCCTGTGATCGGATGCCATGGTTTAAGGGACAGCGGTAGTGTGTTTAACGCATGGCTCGGTAAAATGTGCAGCAAATATGGCACAAGGAAATGACATCAGGTCATAAGATGGATTGTTTTTAAGATTTTTTTTTACCAGGGATAAAAAGGCAGAAAGGAGATCATACAAAAAGGGTTGAACGTAAAGTAGGAGGGGCTGCGTCAGCTCAGTAGTTACGGGTTCGGATTAACGATCGGAAGGTTGCGAGTTCTCTACAACTCTACAGGTTCAGAGTGGTAATGCTCTGTTCCTGATCTGAGATGTGCTGTAAATGTTAGGACTGACCCCTCCATCCTTTAACACTACGAATAATGGGACGGATAATGTTAGCACAGCTAAGGAACCGGGTCACCCTGCAGCAAAACGTTCTCGCTTATGGAAAAATAATCAGTTTTCCTCCAACCTAACTTTGCTCACTTAAAACCGTATAAGCCAGCGCTCTGGCCTTCCATCTGCAAGCCTCCGTACTGCATATTACTTTGCTCGTGATCTAAGAATAATAAACGTGCGCTTAGCCGGCCTATTGCCACACAATGGCGAGGGGAAAAATCTAGCCTTTAAATTCTGAGTAAACACAGCACTCTTTGTTGACTGTAGGGCCCCCCCCAATCCTTTTTCATTTCTTTTTTTTTTTTTTTTCCCGTCTTGGTCGGTCTTTCCATCTCTTTGAGCTTGTTGTGTTTTTTCTCCAAACAGTACATCCTCCTGCACATCTGAGACACACACCTCGCTGCCGTTTTATAGGTTAAGCTCCCTACTATGGAGAGTCATATTTTATACCGCTGGTTTATTTTTATGAGCGAGTGTAATTAACGCTGCACGTCTCTATCTCTCGGCTATCGATGCCAAGGCCTTTATTTAAACAACTTTTGTTGTGAAATGTTTGCATTCTCAGCATTCGTCTGGCCACACACAGAATATTATTTCATATTTCTCGGGGACGTTTAGAAACGTTTACGCTTTCCACTGGTTATTGTTTTTGATTACGGTTCTTTGGATGAATCACTGGGGGGGCTGGGTGTGGGGGCTCAAAACATGTTTACGAAGCACCCGGTGTGAACCTGAAGGCCTAATCCCTGCCAAAACTGTTCGCGGGCTGATTTATAAATCCAAGGTTAAACTATTTATCTACGGTCGTCTTGAGTTGTTTTAATTTCTCAGCTTGAGGCCTTTTTCTAGCTTCCCCTTTTTTAGGGACACACGAGGCCGTTTCTGTCTCCGCATCTGTTCACTAGCGAGGCTGAAGTGTTTATATGCAGGAATCAAATGGAGAGGCTATTAAGGAGGAAGGCTATCAGATGGACGGTTAGCATTTAGCTAGCTGCTAAATCCACAAGGCTGCCACCGATGACACGTTTTCTATAGTTTCCTTGTTAAAAATGAGGGTAAAAGTGAATTATGTTCACTCAAACAAGACATCGAAACAGATCAGATGGGACAGCAGATGTCCTTTAACGATGTTTTCTGTACAGCTACGTCCCCGAACAATTTCCCTTTTTTAAGAGCTGACTTTCAGTTGTTATACAGCTTTAACAAGTGGGATACGGAACAGAATAGGGAAGCTTTTGCGAGAGCAAAGGATCCCCAGGGGAACACGGGACGCCTCAGCTGTTTTATTTATGCTTTTATTCAACTCGGAATCTGAATCTTAGTGTAGCTTTGTGTATTTGTGGACTGTGAACTAGTGGTTAAGGTGCTGGGCTATGGACCAGAAGGTTTAGGGTTCAAATCCCACCTCTGGCAAGCTCCCATTTTGGGTCCTTGAGCAAGAACCTTAACCCACAATTGCTTGGATTATAAGACTGTATCAACTCTAAGTCATTCTGTAAGTTGTTCGATCCTGACCCTGGGCGTCATCTGTAGGGAGTTTGCATGTTCTCCCCAGGTCTGCGTAGGTTTTCTCCCACATTTTAAAGATGTGTGTTAGGTTAATGGGTGTTTCCAAAGTGAGTGTGTGTGTCCTGTGATGGAGTGGCGCCCTGTCTAGAGTTGTTCCTGCCTTGCACCCTGTGTCACCTTCAAAACGCCAGCTTACTCACGACCCTGAGTAGGATTAGACAGATAAGACAATGATTGAACCACGCGGGCTTGCCCATAGCTGTCTAACCCCTTGTCAATGTACTTAAGAAAGTGCTATGCATTTGTTATTCATAAAAGTGTCACAGTCTATGCACATCCTAATTTGAATAATTGTGATAACGTCAAATGTCTTAGAAGACTTAGAAGAAAATACACAATAATTCAGCAATCTCAGCCAAGTCGACCTAAAAGGTAACAGACCATTTTCTGGCAAAGGAAAGGCGGTTGAACTTAATCTTCAAATACTTTTTCAAAGACTTTTTTAGTTGTGGAGGATTAAATAAGTGTTACGCTGTCCTATCCCATAGCGTGAGGTGAATTAAAGACTAACAGAACTTGAGTTAAAGAGTCTAATACCCCAATTCTCACATAGCAGTATTTTGCCCTGGGCTGTCATGGCAAGGCCTTTTCCCGTGCTTACTTGAGTTTACTCTGAGTATCCTTGGCGTCTCATAGCTTTACCGGGCCATTTTTGTGATAATGGGAGGACATGGCCTAAATACTATGACCCCTAGATAAAACCTGTTCAATTTTTCCTGGGCTTGACGACGAGATCCACCTTTGGACGCTTTGCCATGGTTTGACAAAGCCTGCCGGGAACCATACATAGTCTGTCCAGGAGGATTCATGGGCTATCATAGAGGATTCGTGTCATTTCAAGGATATAAATGCCATAGAAATGCCATTTTCATCGTTGGATACAAGTTTC
>JAVSBU010000090.1:2658086-2674464 GCA_033118015.1 Loricariichthys derbyi | reverse complement strand
ATTGAATGCATTTTAAAGGCATGTGTGCAGAGCTCCAGAGGAGAAGCTGCCAGAGATGGCCTGTAATTGCTGTAGCCAGTCCTAGTGTTGTAAATGGATATTGGAGATTAGATCTCCCAACTGGAGAGGCATGTCATTTTCCTATTTTTCCTCCTATTGATTTTGCTTGCTTTTATTCTGTTATGGCTGATGCAGTTAACCCATTCAGTTCTGAGCCACTTCAGATATGACTATTTGTCACGTCTTAAATAAACCAGTTAACTAGCAATTAACTCTGTCTGTACTGACACATGTGAAGTCGAAATGAATTTACTTGTCGAGCTTGTACTACATTACACGGTTAAATGCATCAGGTCAGTTTCTTGCACCAACGGTAAGAAGACTAAAATATTAGAGTGTAGTTAAAGGAAATTGAATTTGTTTTTGAGGGTTTTTGTCTGCTGCCTCTTATTTTTCTGCACATACAAAAAAAAAACAGCTTGCTGAAATTTAGGGGTACTTTGTTGAGACATTTAAAGTAATTGTATTGTGGGGCCCCTCCTGGTCTGTTTTGTGAATAAAGCATTCCCATATAGAAGCACAACCAAAACCTCACCACGGAGGCACCTCAGAACCAGCACTGGACTCCTAAACATCTTTGGTTCATATCCTGCCTCTGGTGAGGTCCATTTCTGAGTTGTATATATCTCAGTTATATATAAGGCTTGTCGGACCCCAATTTTGTACAAGAGTGAGGTTGGGGCATGGTCTGTGTGATCCTTTTTTAGTTAAGTCCCATTTTTTCAGCAGCTCTGGTACCAGAAATAGTTCCTAAAAGCCATATCATTAAAGCCACTCACTTAATCCTGTAAAGCCTGACCCATCAAAAAATAGTCAGAAAATTCTACTTTTCTGAAACTGAGATGATTAGGCCACCTATACTCAAAATCCAATTTTTTTTTTTGCCAGATCATTTTGTTTATGATATTTTTTTGCATCACATTTGATATATTAGGCATTTTTGGCAACTTTTGGCTTTGTACCTTATATACCTGCAGTATCGAATTTGATACACACATTTTTAACACAATTTAATTGTAATAGAAATAATTAGTTATTAAGTATGCATTGTTTAAATACAGAAAGTATTTGTTATTAAAAATGAGAAACAAAATTAATGTTATTTTTAACCTAACATCTTAAAAATGAGCGAAGATCTTCCTGCAGAAAGTGTGTGGATGAATCATGACATCAGCCATTTTGAGAAGGTCAAATAAAGCCCTTCCACTACCTGCAGTATAGTTAAAATCCACTAGAGAGAATAATGTGTCAGATTATATACAACAGGTTTTTAAGGAAAGTTTTGAACACACGGATAAGTTAAAGGTCTTAGAAACCCGTGTATCAAATATAATACAAATGGTTTTATAGGGTTAATATTGTGTAGGTCCACCTCATGCCATCGAGGATGTGAGTCATCTAGATATGGACAGACTTCTGAAGGTGTTTTGTGGTATCTGGATACGTCAGCAGCAGTTGCAGAGTGGGGTCTCCATTGATTGGAGTTGTTTGTCCAGCACATTCCATAGAAGTTTGGTCGGATTGAAATCTGAAATTTGGAAGCCAGGGCAACACCTTCCAATGCACATTATCCTGTTAATAGTGGCCACTGCAAGAAATATCATAGATGCACATGTTAAGGTAAGTAGTGACTGGTACATCAACATCCTTATGAACACCAGGACCTAAGCCTCCAAAAACAAGATTGCACCTAAAACAGAACTAAAAAGACACTGAATTCACATCTCACTTAGGTAAGGCAGCTTTTACTTGATTAGATTTTGAGGTTCACCTCTGGCTCAGCTGCTAAAAGCTGTTGAGGATCTGTGTTACATGCCCAGCCTGGGGTTGCACCACGAAGGTTGGATGGTGCACTCATGGAACTCTGAGATGAGCTGGTGCCCTGTCCTGGGGTACCGCCCAATGAATTGAGGATTCTGGGATTTTGCCGTTCGGTTAAGGCAGTGCTTCTCAAAGTGGGAGGTGTACCCCCTGGTTGGGGGGGGGGGGCACAGCAAGGCAAATTAATGCAGACATTGCAGAAAAAGCTTAAGAACCACTGAATTAAGCTATTAAATGCTTTTTTGCAAGAGATATCTGATTCTATTTGTAAACCAGCATTTCTTAGAGATATTCCGTTGTCAAGCGAAATCCTGCCTGTTTTTGATTGGCTTTGGTTAATTGCAGTGTTCTTGTTGAATCCTGCAGACTATGACTAATCAAGGAAATATCAGATAAGCAGATCAATACCAGTATAGGCAAACACAACAGCTGAGATCTGGGACATAAAATTGATCTAGACATCCCTAAATTTGCGGTTGAAAATCCCACAAGTACTTTTTAACCGTGTTAATTGTACTGTACCATATTTCTCATATACAGCACTTCAGTTCCATTATGGCTCTTCACACATATAGTACTCTCCAGCATGCCTTCTCCCCTGCTGTGTGTGTGCTCTGACATGGAAGCCATGTGGGTTCATTCCTAATCTGCTAATCAATAGTGAAGGCTCCCAATTAGCCAGCGCCTGGAAACCTCGCACGCCCCCCCTACAACGCCACCCTGTGGATCTGCTGCTTTCTCGTTGCCCTGAATTGGGTAGTACTTATATACTTTTCCCTTTTAACCCCACAAATCAAACGCTGTTTAAAACTAGGACTGATAATGTCACTGTACATACAGTAAATTAACACTCGAATTCCATCAGTCTTGCTTTTCTTACCTGTTTATAGAGCCATAGACTTACTTTGAGTGTCTCTTATTTTGAATGATCTCCTGCCCTAGGTAAGCTTTTTTCTGCAGAGTGTGTCTGAATCAACCCTCGACAGAACACCAGTCCATCGCAGGGCACATGCGTGCACATGCTCACTCAGACTGGGACACCAGAGATGCATGGCTTGAGAATGAGAACATACAAACTCCCCACATACAGAGCCCAGGCTCGGATCAAACTGGGGATCTCTGGAGCAGTGAAGTGACGGTGCTAACCACTCGAGCCACCTGAAAATCTTTACTGAATGTTAATCCATCATGAAACCAGAGTACACCTGCACAAGATAGTTGGAGAACATTCCAAACTTCACACTGAGGAAACAAAAGTGAGGATCCAGATGCTTGGAGCTTTAAGGCACCAACAATATTGTTTCAGCCTTAAACTTAAGTTAAGCTACACAGTGACAATCTACTGCAATTCAAATATTTTAGAGAACCCCTGAACATCACACCCACCCAGCACCCTATGGGACCCCATGGAGACCCCGTTGAGACCCCATCAGTACCCCACTTTCTTAGCCTACTTTTCAAGTTTTGAATTATGTCCTGCATTTATTTAAAATTAAATGTAGTTAGTTTTATTGTAGTTTTTATTAGATACTATTTTATTCATTAATTCCTTTGTTAGCCGTTTAAATCTAATTCAGTGTCATGGGGGGCTGAAGTCTGTCCTGGCTGTCAAGAACCAACTCCAGAAGGAGACACACACTCGGACACTTTAGAGATGGCAGTTGATCTAATGCACGGCTTTGAAACGTGGGAGGAAGTCAGAGTACCCAGTGGAAACTCACACAGACAAGGGGAGAACATGCAAACTCCATATGGGTGCTGATTTGAGTTTGCATTATTATTATTATTGTTGTTGTTGTTGTTGTTACTATTGCAACAGCAATCTAGATCAACAACAATCAGATAACTGTTATCTGGATGAAAAAATAAAATTAAATGTTTTTTTAATTTTTATTTTATAGATTTTTGCTCAGTTGTACTATAATTTTACTCGTTATTGTTTTTAACATAAAAACCTTTACTTTAGACATATGAATGTCTTGTTACCTGAGTCTACATTCAAACCTCATCTCTGGCATCTATGTGTGGTGATTGGTATGTTCTCCTCATGCCTTCGTTGGATTTCTTCAGGTGCTCAGTTTGTAAGCTCCTCCCCAAACACATGCCAGTACATAAGATTATTCCAAACTCCTTCTATGTTAGTGTGTGATGAACTGGGAATGGCTGGGATAGGTCCTAGATTCAGTACGATTCAGACTAGAAACCTGATCAAGTACTAAATGCAGTGGCGGTGATGATCCCAACCCTGAATTTTGTTTAACTTTTGAAAGCGCCCCGGAAGAGTTTTTGGCTTCTCCGGGGCCGTCTTAGGGATCAAACGCGGTACACAGGGCGTTATCGCCAGCAGCAGAACACCGCCGTTCTCATCCACGTCTTAACCTGCGATTGTAAGGGATAGAACTGGAGATTGACCCTCGTTGCCTGACGTTTGGCGGATGCTACGGCGTCAAAACATCGCTTTATTCGGAAGATTTAGCGGCATTTTATCCGCCTATTTGTGGATAGTACGGCAGTCAAAACACCGGCCAATTTGCATAAAGTGCTCCATCCCTTTTTCCACCGCGAAAACAGTCAGAATTACCGCAAACTTCGGTCGACGTACTACCTCCTCACTAAACCATCTTTGTGTAAACGGGGCTTTAGTGACCTGAAGTGCCTTCGAGATAACGTGAAGTGACAGTCATGAGCTGAAGTCACTTTATCCATAAAACCAACACAGCAGAGCAGATCTGAGATCAGATTCACCGAGATGAGATACCAAGCGAAACATCCTGACAGTGACTCCACTGCCCAGCGCTGCAAAGAATAGCAGAAGAGCCTCAGTAAGGTGAACCTCTTACATCTGAGCTTATCTCGCACCGCCTGCCCTCTTTCCATCCTCCGAGTTATTTTTACGCTCCCTCGGTGCCTGAAGATAACGCCTCGTCAATATTTAATGGACATGCTCCAACGATAGTATGGCGGCGACAGCGAGTGAATTATATTTTGCTGTCAACAGCCTATCTGATCAGCAGCTGGCCACAGGGACGCGGCTTGAGAAGACTCGTCTAATTCTTTTAGTGCAATAGAAGGACTGGGGGCACCACGGAGACCTCGTCTCCAGCGGAGGGCCCCCTCAAGCACCTCCCAATCAGACCAAGTCCACAGATTTAAGCAAGCATTGCGCTAATGAAAACAAATGGCTTATCAAGCTCCAGACAAACCAATTTCAGACATTCATCATGGTCCTTGTAGGTTTCTGCAATCCCATCAAGTCTGGCCCTCTCACCGTTCACGCCCATGTCTCAACTCCCATGCCAGGGCCTTTCGTTCCTCCGTTCCAGCATTATAAAGACTCGCTCATCTGATAGACAGGGCTCTACACTGATGAGACCAACACCCAATGCAATACAGGGTGTGCGAGATGTAATTTAACAGCAATTTGGTGACAAGTTTGCCCAAACATGGGGGATGTGATATTTTGCAGGATGACAGAATGCTAAATGTTGCGGCTGCGGATCAGCTAAGAGATTGCATTATGCCGTATCTCTGCTGAGGCGTTAATGGCTTAACGTGCACCGTGGACTTCAACTCCTGTGCAGCATTAATGGAGAATAGTGGCACTCTTTACTGGGCCCTGTGTGGCTGGAAGAACTCATAAGCAAGCAAGATACAGAGTGGGAAACAATGGGCAGATGACATTTTGTAATAGAGAAATGAGACAGAATTATGGACCACTGACAGATTTTCCTAAGAATGTTGGGGTGGATACGTCCAATATAGCCAATAATATTCAGTCCAGGATTTCAACGCGCCATAAAACCAACAAGCGTCTGTATTACCACTCATGTTCCTCCACTTGAACCACAAATGACACTTCATCACATGAGAGCCTCCATATTGTACACAGCTTTCATGCCGAGGAGCTTCAGATCGTTCTTGGTAAGCTGGATTTTAGATCTGTTATTTAACACTGCAGACCTAGAAAGCAGAAAAAGGGATGTTATCAATCATCATTAAGCTGGACTGACTGCCACTAGATTTCACCCACCAGAGTCAGATCACTCAGAGATGTATCACCCTAAAATAGCCAGGCCCTGAAAACATTAATAAAACTACTGAAATTGCAAACTAATACAGTTTTACAAAAGTTTTGGTTCCTGAAATATGTGAGATTATGGTAGACAAAGTCAAGCCAAATTTCAGATTTGTCCGTGACACTGTCACACTGATGCTGTCACAACATGTGGGGCAAGGTGTAAAAGCAGGACCCAAACGCAGACAGCTTCATGAATAAGGGTAGGCTTTATTGAATGTAAAATAAGACAACTTTAGGTCTGGCACTGCATGGGGTACCGGGGGGGTTCGGGCTGCGCAGAGTGCAACTACTTGTCCCTACACTATCGTGCTAAACCCTGTTGAACCTCAGGCCTCCTGACCTTACTCCATCCTCCTTCTTCAAAGGTAGGGCTTCAAGACAGTCTTCCCCGTGATCGGTGGCCACGCCGCATGTAGAAAGTACTGAGCGCCATCTGGCGGAGCGGTGCCGTAGCACAGCCTAATTGGATTCACCTGGCAGTATTGCTATAAATTGGTTAGTGCAGATCTGGAACCTCGAGCTGGCATTGAGGCTTCTCGCCCTGTCACGAGGGATAGCACTCGAGCTCCAGATCTGTCCACAGTGGCATGCTATGGCAAAGCTAGTGGTGTACCTAGACTAACCTGTGTTGTGTTTCCTTTATAGATCCTGTTTGACCCGGTCCGAGGCACGTCCCCATCCCTTTGTATGTTAGGCAGGGATGAAGGTACCTCCTGTCCTTCATAGGGCAGGAGAGGTAGAGGTTGGAGCCCAGAGGTATTCGAGGCACCCCTAGACAGTGTATGGAAAGGAGGATTTCCCCTGTTGGACGGAGGCACTCCCCACAACTCACAGGCTGGTTGTGTAGCGCTCGGCACCCATAAAAGGGTCTCCAGGGATGTGAGCGTCTAGGGTCGAGGTGCCTACCCACCCGAATGCTCCGGGCCTGCTGGCTGGTGTTGCCATGTTTAGTACATGCACTCATGGATCCCGTACACCCTAGCTTCCGCCAATCCCCTGGGGTAAGCTGGTTCGGTTAGTTCTGGTTTGGTTCTGTTCCTGGTTCTGTTTTGCATCTGGTTTTATTTAATAAACTTTATTGTTACTTTACACTATCCTACTTGTGGGTCCTTTATGTTCAAATCCCCCGCTCGTGACAGGTACCTTCGTCCCTCACCTGTGCAGGACATGGAAAGCCTTGCTGGATTCAGCCATGACGTCAGGCTCACGCCAGACTGCCTGTGTTAATCGGTGCAAGCCTGGCGTGGAACCTGAAATTGAAGTTGCATTTACGACATTAAGCGACTGACAATTGCTACAGTCTTATAATCCAATGACTGCAGGTCAAGTGCCTCGCTCAGGTAACGAACAGCGGGATTTGAACTCTGGACCTTCGAGTCCACAGGATTGTACCTTAACCACTAGGCTACCACGGTCCCATAAAACAGGGGCACCTCAACGAGGATGAGATTTGAACTCATATGTGCCAAGCACAATGGATTAGGGGTTAATCACCTTAACCATTCGACCACCTGGATGGTTCTTTTTGTCTTTGGGCCACCACACAACACCCATTTTTTCCATAAAGATATGCAATGATTATTCATCTGACCACAATCCATCGTTCCACTGTTCCAGATGCCTCCAAGCCCAGAGAAGTTGACACTGCTCCTCAACATGGTAAAGCTTCTTTTTTGCACAGTAATGTTTTAAGTGGGGTTTGTGAATGTAACTCTGTATTGTCGAGCTTGACAAAGGTTTCCCAAAGTAAAGCCTTGCTCATGTGGTTCTATCAGCTATTGATGAATGACGGTACTTGATTTGGTGCTGTCTCTGGAATCAGAGATCAGGGTTCTTCAGTTTAGGCTTGCATCCTTGCCCTTTAAGCGCTGAAATTCCTCCAGATTCCTTGAATAGTTTAATGATATGTACTGTAGATAAAGAAATGTGCAAATACCTTCCAATCTTTTCTTGAGGAACAATGTTTTTAACAATTTAATAATTGTAACATAGTTGAAGCAGCAGTTTGTGGGGAGAGCATTTGTGAGTTGTGTGTGTGTGCTTCCTGTGTAACCTGTGAGGTGGTAGTGGGTTTGGGATTCATGTTCTTTAATAGGTTTCCCCCACTCCCCCCTCCTGCCTGGTCTGAGTGTTAAGAGGAAACAATGGCTAATTACAGAATAAGGTTAGTGAGAATGGGACAAGTGGGACACCCCCCTTCCCCTGTTCTTAATGAGCTCTGGGTCTGACCTTGTACAGCCGACACTCCCTGGCACAACCCTGAGCTCCACATGTATCAGTGTAACAGACTCCCACACAGACAGAGCATGCGCACGGAGTGCAGGTTATTACCAAACCACAAATATCATTATCACAGATTGAGACACAACATGGCACTGATTAGTCAGATGGATACATTTCTATCATCTTATAGTATCAAATAGTATATCCACTTCTCAGTTTATAACCCAACTCTCATTTATGGTCATGATCTATTGCAACTATGTCACAGAAAGCACCCAACAGAACTGACAAAATGTGGAGAGGAATGGAGGTCCAGGACGATTGGAAGAGGATCCGTGGAACTAGAGAAGACGTAGCTGGGGACAGCCATCAGCTCCCCAGGGGCAGTCGTCATATCTTAGTCTGTGGGTCCATATCTACTCTCTTGAGGGTTCTGTGATTCCCCAAGTCCCATCCTGGCTTGTCTGTGTATTTGTGTATTACACCTCGGCAAACACTTGGCTCGCTTCAGTTAAGGTTGCATGAGACTGAAAAGTCCAATAACAAATTGAGCAAGCATAGGGCAACAGTGGCAAGGAAAAATTCCCTGAATGTTATAAGGAAAAAACCTTTGGAGGACCAAGACTCAAAAAGAGATCGAACCTCCTTGGCTGATAGATGATATAGGTAAGAATTAAAAGAAGTTATCTGATTAATACATTTATAGTGATAGGCAAATAAACAGAAGCTAAATAAATGTTAATGGAGAGAACATACACTGCCTGACCAAAAAAAGGTCACCACCTGTGGAGGGGTTACTGCTGCAGTTGGTCAGGTCCAAAAGACTAAAGAATGAGGTTGCCTGCTACCTGAATATACTAAACCACCAGGTTATTCCATCAATAGACCTTTTCTTCCCTGATGGCACGGCCATATTCTAAGATGATCCAATACCAGGATTCATCAGGCCCAAATTGTGAGAGAGTGGTTCAGGGAGCATGAGACATCATTTACACACATGGATTGGCCACCACAGTCCAGACCTGAACCCTCATTGAGAGTCTTTAGGATGTGCTGGAAAAGACATTGCACAGTGGGTCCAAATCTTCCATCATCAATACAAGATCCTGGGGAAAAATTCATGCAACTCTGGACAGAAATAAACATTGTGACACAGCCGTAATCAAAGCTAACAGTGGTCCAACAAAATATTAGAGTGTGTGACTGTTCTTTTGACCAGACAGTGTATTTAAAAATAGAAAAAATAATAGAAAGTAGTGAAAATAAATACAAAGTATTGAATAAAATAACATAAACATGTTCATATAGGCATTATTTAGTCCGGTGCACAGACTCACTGTATGATCTCGAGTCCTCAGCGGGAAAGTTTTGGTGGCATGACATCTTCACTCAATCAGAAGAGGAAGAGATTTATTGCCCTCTGTGGTCTGGGTAACAGCATGTTGGAAAATGATGTAAGAACAGCTTGGGTGGAGTCAAAGCAGAAGAACATCATAGTGTGTGGGCTAGAACTTGTACTGGAACATGAGCTAGGAGAGAAAGATGAAAGTGCAGTTAGATATTGTTTAGAGGACAGAATCAATTGACAGAACATGATTGAACCATGGACAAGAAGGGTAGCATGAAACCCTGGCAGTACTAACCACTGCAGCATAGCTAGAAAGAGGAGAACCAGAAGGTAACACAGCCAAGAGGGATCACATGAGACATCAGTATCCCACCTCCCCAACCATCAACAAACCTGAGTGATTGCACGTTAGATGCAAGAAGACAACAACTCAAAATCCCAGATCATGACAAAACTCTTTGATTATGAACCCCAGCCCAGACACTCCTGGTTAAGGCCAAGGCATGGAACCTGACTCTAACTTAAAGCCTGCACAAATACGTTAACTCTCCAAACTAACTAATATTCTGGTCCTATTTCATTTGACAAGTGGTACCCAACTATTTTTCATGCTACTGACAAGTCAAGAACTTCTATGGAACAAACTTACCTTTCTGCAAATGTGACACAAATCTGGACAGGATAAGGGAAGACAAATGGGATGCTGTGCTTCACCAACTCATTACACCTTTTACGCAATGCCATAGTAATGATCAAAAAATGTGTACATCCTTTTAATCCTAATCTTTTGTTATAACCAGGCCAACGTGACCAGAACCCCATAGATGTTACTGATTTAAACAAACTGTTTAAATCACAGTGAAGCCAGTTATCATTAATATGGAACATGATCACCTCTATGATGGCCTCTATAAGATCTGGAGATGTTCTTTGGCATCTGGCTGTAACAAGGAGGCTGTTTCCTTAGTGCTTTAAGACAGTCTTCCTCGTGATCGGTGGCCGTGCCGCATGTAGGAAGTACTTGGCGCCATCTGGCGGCGCGGTGCCATAGCACAGCCTGATTGGATACACCTGTGTTCAGGTCTTTAAATAGACTGTGGCAGATCTGGTGCCTTGAGCTGGCATTGTGGCTTCTCGCCATGTCATGAGGGATAGCACACCACTCGAGCTCCAGATCCATACACAGTGGCATGCTATGGCGAGGCTAGGGGTGTACATAGATTAATCTGTGTTCTGTTTCCTTTCTAGAGTCTGTTTGTTCCTGGTGCGAGGCACGTCCCCATCCCCTTGTATGGTTTGGTAGAGATGAAGGTACCTCCTGTCCTTCATAGAGAGCAGGAGTTGTATGGGTTGGAGCCCAGAGGTGTTCGAGGCACCCCTAGACAGTGTAGGGAAAGAAGGATTTCCCCCTGTTGGACGGAGGCCCTCCCTGCGGCCTTCTTGGCTGGTTGATTGCGCGCTCTGCTTCCATAAAACGTTCCAGCGGCAGGTGCGCCGAGGAAGAAGTGCCTACCCGCCCGAATGCTCCGGTTCTCCTGACCGGTGTTGCTATGTTTGGACATGCACTCGTTGGTTCCCATACACCCTAGCTTCCGCCAATCTCCGGGGATAAACCGGTTCGGTTGGTTTGATTCTGTTCCTGGTTCTGTTCTGTATCTGGTTTTGTTTAAATAAAGTTTTATTGTTATTTTATGCTGTCCTGTTTGTGGGTCCTTTATCTGTTCAATTCCCCCGGTCCTGTGAAACTAACTCCAAGACATAACTGCAGGTAAATCCTGTAAGTTGAGATGTTGGCCTTTGATGGATTGGACTTGTTTGTCCAGCACAACCTACAAATACTCTGTCAGTTTGAGATCTGGGGAATTTGGATGCCAGGACAACACCCTGCACTCCTTATCATGTTCCCCAAACAATTCCTGAGCAACCTGTACAGTGTGGCAGGGCACAGTATCCTGCTGAAAGAGGCCACTTCCACGTTGATAACCATGATGACTGTAAGTGCATTACTTAAACACCGAGGATTACATTAGTGAGTGATAATGTAAACAGCATGACCGGGTGATAGAAAAGGGAAAAATGAGGTAAAGATCATTTCAAAATTATAAACTCAGAAACTAATGGCTTTCAAAGATTTCCTGTTAAAAGCATGAAATGAATGCTGAAGCAATGCAGATCAATAAAACACCTTTTTTTCGCATCGAGTTACACTCTCCATGCTAATAAACATAGCACATAATTCATCTATGGTACAAAATCAGATCTGTACTGTAGGGAAATACAGGTACCCCCGAATTCAGGGTGTGAACCATCAGGATAATGTACAACCTTTAGAGATGAGGATGCAGAGACATTTATTTGCAAATAAACGCTGCCGAAATATAACATCAAAATAGCAATTTTACACTTAAATTAATCAGGTTTTCCTCTGAATGTGTTCAATTTGCAACTCGCTCGTTTTCCCCTGGTCTCAATGTGCCTGGATGTGTCTGCAACAGAGGTAAAGGGGGGAAAATGTGGGCAGAAGTGTCGAACAGTTAATAGTAGAGCTGCAATAACAATAAAATGTCATCAATCTGCAGTGCCTCCTGCTTCTGTCACACCAAGTTTGTACAGATTAATGACATTAGGAGCAGGGTAGCAGGCAGACCTCTTAAAGGTGCAGCGTCCCTCGCAAACAAACAATGCTAACGTGGAGGGAGGGAGGGTGCGAGCGCTGGAAAGGGAGGGAGGGATGGCACAGCTCTCGCCAGTCGCTGGGTTCGAAGCAGATGGCATGATGGAGGAAGGAGAGCGAGAGAAAGAAAGAAAGAGAGAGAGACATTGTAAAAGAAGGCTGGCTAAAGCCATCTGATGGACCCATATCAGGGAGGGGTGGCGGGAAGAGGAAAAAACAGCCGACAGATGACTGTTCAATTAAAGAGGGCACTTCAGAGCGGAAAGTGGGGGAGATAAAAATAGAGATAGGTGAAAGGAAAAATATAGCCGTGAACGCAGAAGGCTGTTCAAAGGTGCTTCATCCATCTGTGAGCCTGGTAGTTCCCTGTCATCTGAGCTCCTCCATCACCGAGAGGCTCTGGAGCTTTCTAACCCCGTGCGAGTTGCCGAGCTCATTTCTAATTCAGTCCCAGCGGCACTAATGCCAGCCACCAGCCCCACCACACAATCTGCTGTGGGACGGAGAGCAGCCCTACTGCTGCTGCCGCCCTGTTAGCACTCTTCGTGTGGTGGCAGCTCTGCTAGCTTCTCCACCTGCTCCCACACCGAAGCAACAAGGTCCCTCTTCTCACACCAGTTATTTATGGCTACCGGGGGCTTGTGCTATTTGCAATAACCAGGATTGCTTCCAATCACGTCGGCTAAATGTTCCCTGTTCCTGTCCTGCTTTTTGTAGGGAAACAAAAAAAAGCCGTTACTAGCAGCGCTATTACCTGGCGGTAAGCGCTCCAAAATATGGCAAGCTTCCAAAATGGAGTCGATCAAGTGATTGGGTGATGTCTTGCTGTTCTGTTTAAGCAAACTTGTCTTTACAGGTCTCCGAAGTGCACCTACAGAGGTGTAGAGATAAAAATCCAGAGTTCACGCTGAAGGTGACTAACTTTCTCCCTGTGTAGCCGCGGCTCGCTAGCAAAGCACCAGCCGAATTAAGGAAGGCATCAGCATTGGCATGCTGCGTTTAATGGCACAGAGCAGAGTGGATTCTTCCCACTGGCTGGCCTCAACACACCTATTTCTCCAACAGCACCACCATTAGGTTTTTATGATAAGGAATTAGGGCTGCCTATAATCGTACAAGCAGGTGTACGTAATGCTCAGGAGGACGTGGATGAGGTGAAAAGACGTCTACTCACAATCCACCCAGGCATAGATATACAATGCTAAAACAGCTACTGTGGAAAGAAGTGATAGACATGCCATGACACCCAATGTGTAGAGAATGGGTTATTTAGTAGAGCGGCAACATCTGTGCCAGAGATGGGTGTGATTCCCAGAAGTCCTACACTTATATTCGCACCGTTATAGTAATAACCGTGCACATTAAAGTGAGTTTGAAGTGTCGAAATGAAAGGAGCACCAACAATAAGAGTTCACCTAAATCAAAGACGGATCAGCACCGGCCAGGCTGAGGTCCAAACGACAGGAACGCAGTCGTTAGCTTCTCAATCCCAGTCGTGTCATGCAACACAGGCGCTCTCTCCCTCTCCCCCTCTGTACCCACATGAATGGAGGGAAAAAAGGCCCTGGTTGCCTAGGAAACACTTCAGTCCTGATAATTATTACTGTAACTATCTCCGCACACCCCACCTATAATAGAAATGGATCATAAATTATAATCACTGGCTGGCAGAGCTCGGCATAGCGAGCCACTCACTGCTGCCATCCTCTGGTAGAGTGCAACTCTCTCAACCGACTCACGCACGGTCGTTCCAATCTAGGCGGAATCTCTATTGGAATCCAAATATTTATCTATTTGATGCTTTTGGATTGTTTTTCCCAGACTGATAATTACTGGGGCAGAAAAAAAAGGATTTGACGCCAAATGAAAATACAGATTCAATCTGGGTTGGGTGTCTTTAAATATTTAAGATGTTGAATTCCCATGGTCGTATGCTAAGTAATCAAAAAACAATTAAATATTCTTGAGAGGCGCCTTTTCGTTTGTTTACTTTTTAAAATAATTCTGCATCTTTAAGAGGAAAAGGCGAACACACAAAGCAGTTTGGGGCTGTGCGATAATTGGTGAGTGCGCGTCCCAGTTTTGGTGCTTTCCCAAAGATCTGGGAGGCAAGACACAAATAAAGAGATAAATTTAAAAAAGTTTGAAAAGGAAAAAAAAAAAAAAAAAAAAAAAAAAAACGAAGAAGTCATCATTAAGAACTGCAAGCCAAAGGAAATGAGACAATCGTCAGCATGTGGACTGCATTTGGTTTACGAGCAAATAATTCCAAGAACCGATTCCTGACAGACAGCGCGAGTGCTCTTCTGCTGGAGCAGGGACGTTTAAAAGAGTGCGGCCTTTTAAAATGATTTACTGAACAGGACTGGGAGAGCAAGGAGAGGCTGGCAGGCAGACGTTTGCTGGTGAGCTGCCTTATATGTGGTTCCACGAAACCGAAAGAAACGCCTTAAATCATACCAAATACAGCTGATCTCAATTCCGCTTCCCTTTTGTGAGGAAAAGCGGTTTGGATGCAAGGCGAACGTGCAACAAAAAGGCCTTCGTTGCTGTGCCAACTACCCAATTACTGGCAAACTGCAGGATCTAAAACGCGCGATCACATGTAAACATTTCCTGCAGCCAGATTTACCAGGACATGTCGAGTTCAAGCTGTGACAGTGTGGTCTGGCGAGCTATGGGACTAGGAATGAAAAGTTACCTCGAAGTGTCACATCTGAAAGGGTGAGATGATGAACACTGCATTGTGGTCGCCGGCTTTGGAGGAAGGGTGAGAGAGGAAACATGTGTGATCAATTAAAAGTTGTCTTCCCTGTTGTCTGTTCGTGAGCACCCACTCGGGCAAAGTTCTGAGAATTGAGAAGGCTTCGGTGCAGAAAAGTGCTAAATCTACGAATAGGCGCTAAAACTTTTCCCATCTTAAACGAGAGCAAACTTCCGAAGGCTTTCAAGAGCCTGCGTTCAGAGAGCTCTGCAATGTTTCTGCAGAAGCTACGCAATGCAAATCACAGTGGAGATTCTCATTAGTAGGTATTGACAAGCCACATAAAACAAAGCTCCTTGTACTGCGCTCCTCTCCACTCCAGCATCTCATCTCATCTCCACTCGTCCCTCCTCCTCTGCTTTGGTCTGGTCTGGCCTCCCGAACTGGAGCCGTGAATATTTCAAATCAGCATGACAGACAGCGGAAATTATTTATCCCAGGTTCGAGGCTCGTGGTGAACTTCTTAAGCATTCACACTAACAAAGGGCAGCGGAGTCACGATGAGCCTGACAAGGCCTTTCCAACACACACAAACGTGCACATGCTCCCGCGCACAGACATAAAACAGCACTTTTCAAAAAGCCTCTTTTTGTTTTTTTTCTAACCGCTGACCTTTGAAGCAGCATAGGTTCACAAAACACTTCCAAACAGTTCTCTCTAATGGCCCCCTACTCAAACAGTCGGCAGAATGCTCCGACCAAGATGATTGATCTCCGACAAGCGGCTCGATGCAACGCCATGAATCATTAGATCAGCTCAGATGGAGTGAGAGAAGGGAGGGGGAGGCAAACCGGTTTTAAGCAACGGTAACCAAATGGGGGGATGCATCCTGGAGAACGAGCACAAATATATTTGAACCATTAAGTCAGCAAGGGATGCTTTGTTTAAAACTCAAATGAACACAGCATTTCCGCTTATTCCAGATGTAGCCAACAAGCCATGCAGCTGTAATACTGTAGCTTCAGTGTGCAGACTCAATAAGGCTTATATAGCAACAAGAACTTTAACTATATATGCTTCCATAAAATATTGAGCTGTTCTGGTGCAGTTAAGACTTATAACAAAAACATTTAAGCATTGAAATCACATTGAGACAATCAGCAAATACTATGGTAATCATCAGAATCAGGATCAGTACTGAGATCGTTGTTTTCACAAGGAATAATGTAAATTAAATCAATCCAGTCCTGACCCGGAGAAAATCCACATTATATGCATTAATATATGTATTATACAGGTTTCCCTCACTTACCACGGGGGATCCCTTCCAAACCCACCCGCGATAAGTGAATTTCCATGACGTAGCGACGCTATGCTTATTGTAGTAGTTATTCAGTAAGTACATTATTTTATCTTTATAAACTCTTCCCACACTCTTATACATAACCCTTTAACATTCCCTTAATAACT
>JAVSBU010000090.1:2531786-2545821 GCA_033118015.1 Loricariichthys derbyi | reverse complement strand
TTAAAGCACCTTTTGTGTTATCCCACTATCCTGCATATGGGTCCTTTATGTTCAAATCCTCCAGGTCATGACAAGGTTATCTATAGATTATAGATATGAGGTTTCACCTGGAATGGCTTTCAGTTACCAGCTGTACCTTATTAAGAGTTAATTTCTTGAATTTCTTGCTCTCTTAATGTGTTTGAGCCCATCAGTTGTGTTCTAAAGATCTAGAGTTCCTATAGAGTGAATAATTTGAGTAACGTTCTAATCCATATTACGGTAAGAACGACTCAACTAAGGAAAGAAAACCACAGTCCATCATTACTTTAAGAAATGAAGATCAGTCAGTCCCAAACATTTCAACCAACAAGTGCTCATCACCTCTGGGAACTCCCCCAGGACTGTTTCATTTGAGGTGATTATTGAGAAGGTGTCTCCAAACTTTTGACTGGTATTGTATATACAGTACACCTGTAGATGTAAATGCAGGAGGGCACAATTATTCCTGTTCCCTCTCTTTCTCTCTTTAACATTACACCTGGATTTTATGTATGTGTTTGTGTAGCTGGGTGGTTTATCAGGAGCCCAATTACAGAGGAGCCCACTACGTCCTAGAGAAGAAAGACTACAACAACTTCGCAGACTGGGGAGCTCAGAGCAGCACCGTGGGCTCCATGCGCAGAGTTCGTTTCAGCTGATCGCCTGCTCTTGACCCTGCAACCATAAATCCCTCCATCTTTCAAAAGTTTTTACACTCAGCACGCAAGCCACAAGTAATCCATATCCCATCAGAAACACTATTTTAGTAATAAACTTCTGACAAAAAACTAAAACTGTTGTCTTATGGTTCATTATTTTAACGGGATGGTGCATGAGATAATATATTCAATGATCCGTTTTTTTAACTCATGAATTGTTGAGGACATTTTGTTTGCAAAGCACTCAGTATTTAAGTCCTTATTTTATTATTTATTATTTAATGTTATGTCATTTTTAAGTGTTCTAAACTTACCCTGTACGATTATTTGGTTCGTTTGGTTTTTAAGATACGAAAAGACAGTTTGTGTTAGTTAAGGGTGAATTAATTTATAGTTATGACAAATTAAATTTAAACCAGTCTATATGAGTAATTAGCTACTGCAACAATGCTAAGATCAGACCCACAAAAGTGTCTGATTATCTTATTTTTCTGAATTATTTTCTTAAGAACTTGGGACTTAATAAGAACTTAAGAACTCAAATGGTATTCTTGTAAACATTATGTCCTTAAAATTTTCTTACCCTTACAATATCCTCACATTTGTTTTAGGTTGTAAGAACTAATTAGGTAAAAATTTAACTTTGAAGTATCTAGTTACAGTTTTCCATCACTTATCGTGGGGAATCCGTTCCTGATCCACCCGCAATATATGAATTTCCGCGAAGTAGCAACGCTATTTTTATTGTAGTAGTTATACAGTAAGTATATTATTTTACCTTCATAAACTCTTCCCACACTCTTCTACATAACCCTTTAACATCCCCTTAATATCTTTTCTCATACTGTACATGTACCTTTAAATAAACGTTTACTTAGATGTTCCTAAAATGTTTTAAACTCTTAAACCTAGATACGTAATTTTAAAAATTTGATATGAGTACCTACCATTGAATATACATCCTACAGCTAGAATGATAATGAATTAGCTTACTGAGAAGCTTCCGACAAAGATGGCCGCTGCTGAACGACCCTTTCAAAATAAAAGTCTCCTCCTTTACCTGAATGTATAGACTGGGGTGAAGACTGTCATGCAAGTAAAGTTAGCCACAATAAGAAAGTATTTATGTGTCACGTATGGGGGATTTAAACAGAAATAAAGACCCAAGTTTAGACAAACAAACAAATATATTTATTAACAAAAACACAAGCAAAACCAGAACCAATGAGAAAATCAACAAAAGACAGCCATGCTGGCTGACCCCCTGGGATCAGCGGAGGCTAGGGCTCACTGGACCACACGGGGACACATCCCCCGGAGGCTGGAGTGGAACAGGAGTAGGCCAATGCCCCAGGCCTACAGGCATGCCAACCCTATAGGAGACCACTGCCAAGGGCTGGCGCCAGACTGGTCCATCACTGTGGTCCTTTCATAGCCGGCGTGGTCCACACCGGGGAGCAACTCCTGTACTCCAGGCCGGTGCTGCCTACCACCTACGGCCGTACCCTCACAGACTACAGTGGTTCCCAGGGAGTGCCTCGGGAAGGGCTAGCGACAGCAGAGGGAAATACCTTGTCCCTACTCTGTCTAAATGACCTGAGATACCCCCGGGCTCCAGCCCATACTCCTCCTACTCTCTACCAAGGGCAGGAGGTACCGGTGACCCTAACTCCCTCTGAGTCTTCAATAGAGTATGTGCCTCGATCCAAACTTGCAGAGTCTGAAAGATGAAGCATACATAGCTTAGTATGTGCTAACCCCGCTGTACATGCCACTCTCAAGGCAGAAGCCAGTCGTGGAGCTCCCAACATGCCACAATGCCACAATGCCGCTCAGAGCTCCAACGTCTGACTCTGCCTTTTATAATAAGATACAGGTGATACTAATTTAAGGTGTGATACGCCAAACGCTCACAAACGGCAGCATGGCCGCCATAAGATCCCACGAGAGAGACTGTTAAAACACTAAAAACAGCTCTTTGTTACATTACGTCAATATTAAATATATATAACTTAAATATCAATTAGATAATTAACCCAAATGAATAAACATTTTAGGTGGTTTTTTTTACACTGTATAATACATACTATGCATGTGCAAAAATACTTTAAACGGAGTACCGCAAAACCCTGTGAAACAGCAAAAATACCACGATAAATATTTTAAATGAATACTTTTTGAAAATGTGCGAAACAGCGAGTCCACAATAAACGAACCGCTAAGTAGCGAGGGAACGCTGCATTGGAAATAAAGCGAATGTTGTTTTCCAGCCCTATTTCTTGTTTGCTAATTTTTTTAAACACTTGGTATGATGTTTTCCCTTCATTTTGCTGTCCTTTGCGTGGATTAAGCTACATACAGTCATACCTTGGCTCTTTGTAACGAGAGCATTTTTCCCATAAGGAATAATGTAAACTGAATTACTCTGTTCCAGACCCCCGAAAGTCCACGTTTGTTGCATCACACACAGGGCAGATAGACAATCAATGTAATGTGGATAAAACCTGGGCTCCATGTACCTCATATGAACCTGATACAGCTGCTCATGTACACTCTTTTTTGAGTAATACATTAATTAACGTGTCTTATTTTATAGAGATGCACAAATAAAAATAAAAAGAACAATAGCAAGATGAAATACAAGCGCTGTCATACAAGCGATGTCACTATTTTCCTCTTTGGTTGGCCAAACGTCTTGAGACAGCTTGTCTCAAGTAAATCGAGTGCTAAGTCAATTTTTTCTCATCAAAATACGTTAAGAACCAAATTGGATGAGTTGTGAAGCGATCAAGTGTCTAACGGAAGTAATGTTAAATACAAATTTATAACGTATCTTGCGCTGTGTATTGTAAGCTGTAAAATACAACAGCGCTTACATAAGAAACCAATGAAGATTTTGTTAATAATTAATAATAATTAAGAATTTCTTCTTATTTATTGCATTTAAAAATATTCTTTTGAACTTCTTAGTGTTTGTTTGCAGAAATTTCGCTAGTTTTCTTAAGGAAGCTTTAATAAATGTGGCCCTCGCTTATTCCTAATAGTTCATGAGCTTTTCATCATGTTCTGTTCCATAAGTGATCCATCCACTGTGAGGATTCATGCATGCCAGCGTAACAGTTTATCGCTATGATATCTTGCTGACTGAGATTTTGAGCGCATCAGTTGTTTGGGACCCTTAGCTCACCCTGTGACACTGAGCAGTGCTATAAGAGCCTAAGCCCTAAACGCTTCGAGCACAGCTGTACTCCTTTCTGTGCACATGAGAGCATATGATAAGGAATTCACAAGGGTTTAGCGTCGGCTCCTGGCTCCTACGCACATGCTGGGTCCTGCTCCGTGTAGACTGGGTAAGGGGTATTTCCGTGAGCCGTGGGAGCTGCAGTTGCTCTCCTCCTGTTGGCCTAATGACACCAAAATCTAACTCTCTCGGAGCCACTCAGTCAGTGTTCAGCGCTGGTGCTGAGATACAGGCTAACGCCAGCTGATGCCTCTATTATTGCAAGACGGGCAGACAGACACCGTGGCATGTTACAGCACACAATTTTGTAGTTAAAATTCCATTCCTTTAGTTGGGCAGTAGCAGCATATAATGATCTCATCATTAAAGATATAGACACAAAAGGAATTCTGTACTAATTGCTCATAAAAGGCATTAAACACACACAATTGTACTTATCATATCTTTGTTGACGGCCTGGGTGCTGCATACCAATGCATATGTTTTATTGCACCTGATGGAAGAGAAAGCAGAAGCATCCTCTAGCAGTGAAATAGATTATGCCTGAACCCTGCCTTCTCTTGTATTAATTATAAAGGATAAGGATGATGAGGATAAAACTTGAAACAATCCAAGGAATCCAGAGTTAAGGGTCTTGCTCAAGGACCTAACTGGACCTGATTTTACGGCCAGATGTATCGAACCGACCAACCACTGGGATGAAGGAGAGGTTTGAGCAAGGACCGACAAGGTGCAGTGAGGGCCCCCGTGTGGATTCTTTGGGTCATGCTGTGTCTAGATGACCACAAGGTCCAAAGGGGGTTGGGCAGCACAGAGGTACAGCTACCTTGCCCTACACTAACAAACTACACCCTGAAATTACCTCAGACCTCCTGGTCTTACTCCAGCCTCCCTCTACAAAGGAAGGGTGGTACCTTCGTCCCTCACCTCCTCTGGTACCATGAGTGGGACTGGTGCATGCACCTGCTTCACATCCCACGGCTGTGCAGCATATACGGGATGCAACGCACCAGCTCGGGATGTGCCTATTGTATAAAGAGAGAAACCACGTGTCAACTAAAAAACCCGTAAAAAAAAAGTGCCCCCACACTGATTATGATCCGCGGTGAACCAGTACAGTCACCTGGCCAACAGACATAAAAACGTTCTTACCTTATCAAATAGCCCGTTGTAACGAGGAAGCCGTCTCTGTGGTGTTTAGAGACAGTCTTCCTCATGCACGGCAGCCGCACTGCATTTAGTAAGTACTTAGCGCCATCTGGCGACACGGCGCTATACCACAGCCTAATGAGATCCATCTGTTTCCAGGACTATAAGTTGGATAGAGCAGATCTGGAGCCTCGAGCTGGCATTGTGGCTTCACGCCCTTCACAAGGGATCGCGCACCACTCGAGCAGTGGCGTGCTATGGTGAAGCTAGTGATGTATTCTGGTTAATTCTGATCTGTTTCTCTGTTTCAGCATTGCGGCTGTTCTGACCGAGGCACGTCCCACTCCCCTATGGTGTGTGTCAGGGATGAAGGTACCACCTGCCCTTTATTGAGGGTAGGTAGGGTACGGGCTGGAGGCCGGAGGTATTTTGAGGTTCCTACACAGAGTAAGGAAAGCAAGGTTTCCCTGGCTTGCTGGTTGAATCCTGCACATATGCCCCGCATCTCACTGGGCTGGTTGGGTGCGCACTCTGCACCTGTAAAAACGTGTCCAACGACGTGAGCATCTAGGGTTGAAATGTCTACTTTCCTGTTGTGCCTGTCCACCTGTTTACCCCGGCTCCCCTGGCTGGTGTTGCCTGTATCTGGGACGTGTGCTCGTGGTGCCAGTACAGCCTAGCTTCCGCCGATCCGCTGGGTTCAGCTGGCTCGGCTGGTTTTGGTTTGTTCCCATTCCTGTATTATGTTGGTTTTCATGTTTTGTTTTAATAAACATTATTATTGTCCTGCGTATGGGTCCTTTATGTTAAATCCCCCGCTCGTGACACCTGCAAGGACTCGGTTTTATAATCTGATCACAGCTGCATCCAATTTCATGGACTTGATTATCCATGTCCACTATTTCTAGGCCCCGGGCTCCATCTGTGTGGTGTTTGCATGTTCTCTCCATGTTCTTCAGTGTCCTCCCACATTCTAAAGACATGGCCGTTAAGTTAATTTGTTTTTCAAAAGTGCTATTAGATGTGTGAGTGTGTGTATGAGTGTGTGTGTAAGATGGATTGGCGCCTTGTCTAGAGTTGTTCCCACCATGTACCCCGTGTCATGGGCTTGACACCAGCTTTCCCGCGACCTGACTGGGATCAAGCAGATAAGGCAGCAAATGAATTCAATGAATGTTATTTGATACGTTATATATTTGTGTGTATAAGCTCGCTGGTACTTGGAAACATGTTTTGTTTCGATAAAACCGCACTGATATTAGTGAAGTCTTCTCAACCAGAATCAGATTGTAAGAACATAACTAACTGCTGCATAATAGTTATTCACTACAATGATTTGCATATTTTTCCAGCCAAGAAAAAAAGAATAAAAAAAAGAATTACAAAAAATGATCCTAATGCAGATGTTTTGGGAGTGGATGCAATTGAAGCTTGGTTTAGAGATGCAGAGTGTTGCATAAGTAATGCAATGCTGTCTCATTATACATACTTTGATGAGCTCTGGGTATTGTTTAGACCAGAGGGAAAATAGCGTGGGTAAGGAAGAGAGAAAAAAGAACAAGAGCGAGAGGAAAAGAGAGAGAGATTAGCAATGGAAAAGCTGTGGTTAGGCTCACATGCTTTATGTTTGAGGAAACTGGTTTAAACCGAGAAAAAAACATGGATTTGCTGTTTTAGGATTTAGCATTGAATGGGTATCATGATGCTCATCCTCTTTTCCTTTCTGCCCACTCTCTTTTTCCTTCCCACACCCACACATATGCCTTTCTGTGCTAGATCTGATGATGGTCCTGGGGTTTTTCTCTGTAAGACAAGTCGATCTGCGTCCTCTGTAAGCTGACTGACCACCCAGCGCCGTCCTGTGAAATCTTATGAATGGTTTCCGTGACACTCTCTATATTCTGTTACATACAAAGCAGCCCACAATTCATATGCTATCCATCAGGAACCGAATCCCCCAGATACTCGTTTACCACAGACTATTTACATGATCAGATCTGCATCTCTGCCAGAGCTAGCCCCCAAAAAAATGACGGCCATTCCTGCACACACCAACCAGTGACAGATCCACTGACAAGTTGTCATCGGTCAGTCGCAATCAATAGGACGCAGTTCATAAGCCACTATTGGCATTCTTTACTGGGCGAATCTGAGCAACCAGACAAAACATCACCAGGACTTGAGAGGAATTTTAACCCTGCTGCCCTTCTTTCCCTTTCTTTGATTCATTATGAGGGTGGTGACATCCTTTTTGTGTTTTGCTTTGATTCAGGTGTCAAAGGCTAAATGCATATCACCTTAGCTAAAGCTCCACCTTCTACTGCATCTGCACATAGAAAAGACCAGAAAATTGTTTAAATAGAAGTTTATGGAAAGTTGTTGTGACCAAACCATATATTTTGTCAAATGCAATTCAGCAAAAGTTAAAAAGAGAAAGTAGATAGACGTACAGTGGACCCCCCGTAATCGTGGGGTTAGGAACCAGAACCTTCCGCGAATAATGAAAATCTGTGATTACTTGTAAACCCCCTCCCCATGAGTGTTCAGGAGGTTCTTGTAGGGTTCGCTGCATGAATCAATCCCGTTGGTAAACTTAACGGACCGGTCCAGATAAGGATCCCATGCCATGATCATCTCCTTGACTTTCTTTAGTGGTTGAGCTTGGATTGGCTGTGTGTTCGCACTGCGCCACGTATCAATCATTGAGAGCCTGCCTCCAATAAGGAGTACGTACATGTGTATGTTCATAGGTTCCACTGAACAAAACCACGAATGTGTAAATTTTTTTGCGAATAACATGTAGTGTCACGATTGGGGATTTAAATATGAATAAAGACCCAAATGCAGGACAGCATAAAATAAAGATATATTTATTTACAAAACACAAGAAAAACCAGGAACCAATAATTAACAAACCAAAACCAGCCAAGCCGGCTAAACCCCGGGGATCGGTGGAAGGTAGGGCAGAGTAGACCTTGAGGACACGTCCCGTGGTCGTCAGCGGGACCTGCCTAACAACCTGAGGAAAGAGGAGAACAGGAGAGGACAAGACCCCAAGCCTACAGGCACGCCAACCCTGTAGGTAACCACTGCTGGAAACCCTTTTACATGTGGGGCACAAACAACCAGACAGTGCATCCCAGGGAGTGCCTCAGGGGGGCTCATGACACCAGAGGGAATCCCCATTTCCCTACACTGTCTAAAGGTCCCTATATTACCTCCGCGCTCCTGCTCGTATTCCTCCTACCTCTACTAAGGGCAAGAGGTACCGGTGTCCCTTTTTCCCTCTGGAACACACAAACATGGGGACTTGCCTCGGTCCAAATTCACAATATCTGCAACACAAAACATCACATTTAGAATAGTGCATCTACTAGCCCCACCACTTAGCAGGCAGAAGCCAGGCTGGGAGCTCGAGTGGCATGCGATCCCATCGTGTAGGGCGTAAATGCCACAGTGCCAGCTCGAGGCTCCACAGCCTGCTATCTGCCTTAAATAATGCTGACTGCACCTGATTCCAATTTGGCGTGCATCAGCGCCACACCGCTGGGTGGCGATAAAAGCCCACTAAACGCATTAAGATCCCATGAGCGAGGCTGTTAAAACCCTTAAAACAGCCTCCTCATTACATGTAGTTACGTTCCAGAGAAAAATCTATGAATGTGTCAATCCGCGATAGCGGAATAGCGATTAAGGGGGGGTTTACCGTATATCCAAAAAACATACGTTAATTCTCTTTGCAACAAAAGCCTTCAGTCTTCTGAGGAGCTTTTCACGAAAATGTGAGGTGATGGACAATAAGCCTTGGCTCACTTTTGGTATCCCAGTTTATCTCAGATGTGTCTGATGGACTTAAAGTCAGGAATGAGATCATCAGAGGTACAGCACAGGTTGAACAACTAGGAGATAAAGTTAGAGAGGCCAGACTGAGATGGTTTGGGCATGTCCAGAGGATGGACAGAGGGTATATTGGTAGAAGGATGTTAGAAATGCAGTTGGCAGGGGAAAGACGAAGAGGAAGGTCAATATATGGATGCAGTTAGAGGAAACATGGAAGTAGTTGGTGTGAGGGAAGAGGATGCAGAGGACAGAGTGAGATGGAGGAGGACGACTCACTGTGGAGACCCTTGAAAAGGTAAAAAAAGCACAAAGAAGAAGAAGTATCTGATGGACTTAAGGTCAGGGCTATTTGCAATCCCTCAGGTTCTCCAGCCTGTTACCAAACTGTTATGAGTTGGGGGCTGTTTATGCAAAAAAATCCCAGTATGATTTAAAATTTCTTCTCCATATTTGGTGTGCAAGTCAAGTGCTACAGGACGTGAAGTCGCTCCTGAAGGATTATGTAGCAGTTAATAAATTCAAGACAACTCACACTTTTCCAGTTTGCATTGCAAATAATTAGTTTGTGAAATAAGACATAAAAAGTCTTGTTTGTCTAATTTTAAGTTGTCTTTTGTTATTAGCTAGTGTAGAAAGTTTTTCAATTATTATGCCTTAGATTATTATGTCTTAGACTCAAGATTGCATCTTGTTACTGAGTAATTACTGCAGAAATCCTTTAAATGCATAGAGAATAGGTTCAAAATGTCTGGGCTCTGGGTGGCCTCTGATTATGCTTCTTGGCTTACGTCCCTGTTATCAGTGCATCTACATAACGTGACACTGATGTGGAGTCTGCCTCGCCGAATTCTCGAAAACTCTCAGCCGTGTTTATTTTAATCTCTCGATGATCAGAGTGTCGCTTGGTTGCTTCACACAAAGCTAGCATTATTAAACACATTGCAAATTACTGCAGGGTTGCAAAATGATTCTTAAGTACATGACGAAGCACAGCGTTCGCCTGGAGAATGTGGCGACGTTGTGCAGAGGGATTTCCCCAACTGAGCTCGTACACCCGCAAATCAAGCACAACTGGCTTTGTCACATGTGAGGAACCGCACAAACAAAATGCGGAAAGAAAACCTTGTTCAGTTTTAGCCTGGCTAAATTGGGAATTTCCAATAAGTTTGCTATGGCTAGAGGTTGATAAAAAAGGAATACTTTTTTTTACAGTTTCTCTTTAATTAAAAATAGGTTAAAAAGGCTCTTTTAACTGATCAAGGTCATTGTGGGACCAAGAAACCCACCTGTGGCCTGAACCATGGACTCAAAGTAAAGGGGGGTGCAGTTATGGAACCTTGCTCTGAACTGGTTAGATAGACATAGACAGGCAGTTCCTGCTAATGAAACATCTATAAAGCAAAGCATTTCAGTATTTCTCCATAATATCTATTAATTTTGAATGATGTATGTGAGTTTAATAGCCCCGGTGTGGAGCAGCTCATTAGAGGAATGCCAGAGAGCAGAAGAAAGGCGACTGATGGCCGCTATTAAAGCTCTCATGCATCTACACAAAAACATTTTTGCTTAAGTGAACCACCAGGTCTATGTTCTTGTACAGATTTGTGCACCACCACTTAAAGCTTTTTATCCACCGCTACCACTCCCTTCCTGTAAGATACCTATTCAGTGGATGTAGATCCAAACCCTGCTACAGCAGATCACACTGCCCTTGCATGCTTTTTGTCAGCCAGCTCTGTGTAGGGTACGGAGAGATTTAATTACAGATGATCTCAGGAGAAAATACCTTGCATGGCTTAACTGCACATGCCTGCATGTCTGACAAGCTATTTCAGGATGATTATCAGGAAAATCTTGATGCTACAAGCCAGAATGTGGCATGGCATCTTGTTACGACACGCTTTCAGCTCTGTATCCAAGAGAGAAAGGAAATGCCTTGGGGAGACTCCAGGCTCCTCGATGAGGACAAACCCACAGTTTTGGAAAGCTCAGAAAAGAGAACGATCGTACATGTTTCAGAATTGTAGGGAATTATGGAAGAGAATGGCACAGCAAGACCTTTTTTATACCTTAAACATTTGGTATGATCTAGATTTCTGCATCACTGCTCCTAAAATGCAGTCTGATCTTTGTCCAAGTCATAATAATAGACATGATCTGCTCAAATGAAGACGCTACCAATTGCTGTTTTCGTTTCTGTGTTGAGCACACTGACTAGTAATCAGACGGACAGATCAGGCTGGAAATGCATGAGCACCTTAATATTTAATAACTATTTGAATCCATCTAGAAATGTTGTGAGCTCTTGCATGGACAGCTTTCTTCTGGTCAGTCGTCTTTAAATCTGGACTTTGCCGTTCCAAAATTCCCTTGCTTCCCCTCTAAGCTGTGTACTCGTCTAATTTGGTCAAGTTGCCTCATTTATCGGATACAGGTATGCACCATTTAACGACCATATTACATCCTTTGAAACAGGTCGTTGACCAAAATGGACGTTGACCAGACCATAGTAACATTGTCTTTTAATGGTGCAATGCAAATACACTTCCTGCCAAAGAAGTGGGGCGGAGCTATTATGTGGAGTTGCTGCTGCAGTTCTGGTTCAGGTCTCAATTCAGCAACGTTATGAGCCCAAAGAATGAGATTAGCTGTTACCTAAATATACTGAACCACCAGGTTATTCCATCAATGGATTTTTTCCTGTCATGAAAGTGGGGGCGAGGTGTAAAAGGAGGACCCACACACAGACAGTAAGGGTAGGCTTTATTTAACATAAATAATGAAACTGAAAAAGAACGAAAACAAAGTAGCAAATAAAGCCCCAAAACGAAACCAAAATGGCAAACCCCCGGAGGCCGATGAGGCTAGGACACGTGGGGACAGCTTAGGACACGTCCAAAGTGAAGTGGAGTGAACTGGTCCGACCAACCACAGCTACGTGGACACCGGTTTAACAGTCGGATGTCCCAAACCGGCCAACCACGGGACGAGGGAGCCCTGGCAAGGTCCGGCAGGGTGCAGTACAGAGACAGGCCCAGACAATGACCCCCTAATGCATCAACAAACCTGCGGTACCCCCACGTGGCCCCTTTAGGTACGACCACACCGGGGCGCAGGGGGTGCTGAGGGGGTCTGGGCGGCGCAGAGGTGCAGCTAACTGCCCCTACACTGACAATCTAAGCCCTGCCGAGTTACCTCCGAGTTTCAGCTCATACACCACCTACCCTCTACTAAGGGCAGGTGGATACCTTTGTCCCTCACCTTCTCTGGCACCATACGAGCACGGCTGGAGCATGCACCCGCTAGCGCAATCCCCATTTGCGCATGGCAGCACGAGCTGTGGCAGATCAAACCGATTGCCGGGCCGAGAGATGGAAAAACCAGCTTTCCATTCCATGGCAGAGTTAATGACCCAGCCCGGAATGATCTGCACGACATGCTTCTAAAGAGATGCGCACAGCTGAGTCTGATAAAATCCTGATTATTAATTGCAGCCCGCAGCGCGATCGTGCATGCGGGTGCCAGATCCAGGAAGACTCAGCTGTGCGAGCCAAGCCATACTCAGAGGCCACGCCAGGTTGCCAAGTAGTGGATAAACCCACGCCTAGCGCGACGCCTGACATTTACTCTCTGATAACACGACCATATTCCAAGATAATCCAATACTAAGATTCACTGAGCTCAAATTGTGAGAGAGTGATTCAGGAAGCATGAGACATCATTTATACACATGGATTGGCCACCACAGAGACCTGAACCCCATTGAGAATCTTTGGGATGTTCTGGAGAAGGGAGTGGGTCCAAATCTCCATCATCAATACAAGATCTTTTCCAAATACTAGAGATATTTAGGATTTTTTTTAGGCTGGCCAAACAGTAATGGTGGACACATAGCAGGTTGACACAGGAAACGCTTCTATTTTATTATTATTTTCTATTTTTTCTATCTTCCTAATTTCACGTCAGTTGCTCAAACACCAGCATTTGAGAAGATTCAGCTCAACATACTGTACCTCCTCCAGCCAGGACTTAGACTCAAAAACAAATATTCAAAAGGACATGGAAACAACTTTGCATGTTCTTCATTTGGGATGCAGTTAAGAACTTTGTTAGTACAGTCATTAATTATAAAGATGACCTAAACCAGAATTATGAAAGTTAAAAAAATATTAGCAACATGTCTGAAAGATCTGAGGCTTTGGTATGTGTGCGTTTTTGTCCCAGGCCCTGATGTGAACTTTTGAGACTGAACTGTGTGAGGCGACCATGTTGGCCACCTGTGAACAGAAATGATCACTAACACACACACACACACACACACACACACACACACACACACACACACACACACACACACACACACACACACACACTAGACCAATTAGGCCTGCTGTACTTTCTTTTCCATTCAGCCATAACTAATAGATCGGGAGCTGCTGCCAGGGTGGATTCCCCCTCTTCCTTTTTTCTCCTTTATAATGACCTTTAGCATTATGTGCGTGTGTGTGTGCGTGTGTGTGTGTGTGTGTGTGTGTGTGTGTGTGTGTGTGTGTGTGTGTGTGTGTGTGTGCGTGCGTGTGTGCATGCGTGTATGTGCCCTATTATGTATTGGTGCCCTGTCTAAGCTTGTTCCTGCCTTGCACCCTGTGTTGCCGGCTAAGTACTGGCTTTCCCATGACCCTGACTAGGATTAAGCAGATAAGACAATGAATGACTGAATAGTCCTGGTACCACAAAGCTCCAATGACCCAGATTTGATCCTCACCTCCGTTTAGTCTGTAGTTTGGTATGTTCTTCTCATCTTCATGTGTCTTTAATCTAGACCTAAAAAGAAGTCGTGGATTGATTACTCTAACGTCGCTTTGGCACTGGAGGAACTTTTCATAGTTCTTAGAACTGTGCTAGCTTTGTCAGCTGTTAGTACCTCAGGATGATTGTAGTTCTTAGAATGCAGTGTACAGGGACTTTTTTACCTCCCACTATAATGTATGGTGTTTTCTACGCTCAAATGAACCCTGATTGATGTGATTGTTCCAGACGCAAGCACTTGTGTTGAAATCTGCCGCCATTTTTAAATATGACTCATTATTTGCTCTTCGTCATATGATGGGGACATTGGGACAAA
>JAVSBU010000090.1:2488409-2501858 GCA_033118015.1 Loricariichthys derbyi | reverse complement strand
TATTCATTCTTAAATTCCTCCAAATGGTTGTGTTGCCTAATACAAGGCTGTGTTATCTTAGCAAACTGGAATTGTTGCAAGTATTCCTTACATACTTCAGGAGGTTGATCGATCATCTTAAGTAATCAAAAAACACTCTATCCAGTAAAAGCACCTGTCCACATTTAATTAATTGGCAGCAAATCCGAGGTGTCAGAATGTGGCTCAAAACGATGCTGAGCGAGTCAAAACGAACACGTCACGGACTACCAGAGATGCACAGGCTTTGATGAGTGTCTGGTAGCTCTGGGTCTGTCTGATAACCTACTGACTAAATAGACAGCCATTATCATAAAAGAGATTATTGGGACTCTGTAATAGGGTGCAGTTTCAGCTCCACGACCGCTAGAGGTCAGAGTTGTACACTCATCGTTCCGGGTAGATGCATGAAGTAGTAATCAGGTCGGATGAGGTACACCTGTTCGGACGCCTACAAAAAGAAGGCATTTGGCAGAGTTCCTCATCGTGTCCTTCTCATTGTTCATTGGCACTTTCCTCCTCGCTACGTTACTATCTCCGCGTTTCGCTATTTCGGGTTATCACTGCATTTTTGGTTTGTCTTGCTTGGTTTTTTTTTTTTGTTTGTTTCTTGTTTTAAGCTTGCTTTAAGGTTTCGGGGGGGGGGGGGTTTGGGGTTTTTTTTGTTTTGTGGTTTTTTTTAGTGGTCTGCTTTTTGCGCCCACATCCTTTTGAGTTTCTGCCATTAACATTATTGTTTAAAGTAAAACAGTGCAAAGTATCTAAACTACTGTAAACTGTAACATTTGGTTTCACACAAAGTGGATAGCGACTTACAATTCATACAACTACAATCCAAGCAATTGTGGGTCCAGGGACTTGCTCAGAGGGGATTTTCCAAAGGGGAGATTTGAACTCTCGACCTTTTGCTCCATAAGCCCAGTACCTTAACCGCTAGGCTACCACAGTCCTACCAAAAGTGTACTATAACTTCTGATGGGTTGTCCATAGATCTAACCACTGACCCATTTATGAAAGCATAAGTCTTTGGACATGTTTATAACATGGTTAAGATGTTAGGTCAGCATTTGTGTGAGGAGCAGGCAGGCACAGGGCACTGAATTCTCTTTTTAATATCTCATGGTGCCCTCTGTTGGCCGAACAGGATCACAGCAATCTGCTGTCTGTTGGTGATACCTGAGTCACTGATCTCTGATTCTAAAAAGCAGACAGGCTGAGACAGAGGCGTCTGATGTGTCTCACGTGCAGGGACTGTCGGAGGCTGTGGAGTCGTTCAGAACTTAAACTGATTGTTTAAACCTCTTTGAAGGCCTTTGTTCCATATCACCTGGTTTTCCTCTTGCTGAGCTGCAGCGTGGGCTGTGTTAATGCCAAAGTTACACCCATGTATCTTATTACTGTACAGTCTGACTGGGCGTTTAGGGGCTGATTGAAAGAACGCTACCTTTATGCTTTGTTAAAATATGTAGAACTGTGATTTAAATTACATAGAATAATTGCAGTTAGTAGCTTTAACCAATGTATTTTTAAAGGAATGCTGGACCACACAAGAAAAGACCTCAAACCTGTTTATGGACTTCAGCCAGGCCCCTCTCCCTCTCTCTGTGCCATGTGGCTTTTGCCTGATATTAATCTGCTCAGAATCAACTTTTCACATAACATTGTGGCCAGTATTTTGTGGAGGTTACTAACTTTATCCTGCTGAACTTTGGGCCTAGAAGGCCTTGAAGATTGATGATCAAACCATGGAGCTAAAGCTTCCAACAACACTAGGAGGAATATCTCACCATGGCTGTTCTGCAGCAATTGTTGGACCAGCAAAAAGGATTTTACAAAAACAAGTTCTGAAAAAGCATCACCCAACATTCATGCAAGCTCCACTTGAGAATCGAACTGCTATTTCCATCCGAGCCACCTGAGCTGATCGTAGACTTGAAGTCCTTCCCAAAAGTTTGGGCACCCCTGCTTACGTTTTCAGTTTTGTAAATGACTAGATCACGTAGAGCACCCTTGGTCTACACAGTGCATCACACAGAGCTAGCCACCCCAACTGAGTTTGGTGGAGATCAATCTAAATGCAACCTAACCTTTTGTGGGTGGTAGAAGAGAGCAACTGGACTTGCTTGTAGATTCTTGAAGACGTTTCAGCTCTAATCTGACACTGAAGGCAACTGAAGAAGCCTTTCGGATGAGAGGTGAAACGTCTTCAAGAATCTACAAGCAAGTCCAGTTGCTCTCTTCTACCACCCACGGTTACCATGACCTGGACGACAGAGAATCTGCACAAACCTAAACGTTTGTTGCCAGAAAACCATCAGCTTGAACTTAATGGTGCCAGGAGACCTCAAGGTACAAAAAGCGAGATACAAGCCAGGGTGGTTCTACACTCTACATCTGAGACGCCCTGGTTGATATCCGACCTCTGGAGATGGGAGGTTTTAGATGCATGCAGTTAAGTCCGGTGGCTTACTGAAGCCAGAAGTTCCATGTATGTTCCATGATGTGTTGTTTCTGGTGCCTGAACTCCTGTGTTCCTGAGGCTAGGTTCGGAATACCGTATCTTTTTAAAAAAGAATAATATTTAAAACATATTAAAATAATTCCAGTGGATCCACTTGTGTTCACTCGACTCTGACCAGAGTGAAGTAAGCTTAGAACATGAATTACACCCTACCCCCCAATACACATTTTAATTCATATTTAAATTAATAATGACAATATATAGAATAATATTTTTATCTGAATTTGCCCCTGCTATGTCCATACTGTTTAAGGCGATCCACTATCAGTTTCTTTTAGTAAGTAATGACTGTTGTTCTTTATGATGATCTATCCATCTTAAATAAATCCTCCATCGATACTCTGTTAACTGAGTCTCCGACTGTCCTGGGCTGATGATGAGGATGAACAGACGATTCAAACTCCCCAACCTGCTGACAAAACCCTAAAGGTCAACCGCACACAGCCATGACAGCGCCTGCCTTTGTTGGTAAACAAATTAATCTTCCTAAAGGTTGCCATTTGTCCCGCTGTGCCCCCTCTATCCCTCCCCGTCCTACCTCTGTTCTGCGGGTAAATCTGTCAGCAGCTCCTGTCCGGCCAGCTTTCTGCACATTCGCCGTGCCATCAGCATTCTGCAGCGCTAACACACACCTGATGGTGGTGATGCGCGCTGCTGCGCCACAGCTGTTTTGGGACAGAAGCCTGTACCAACTCGTGCATGCCAATCAGAACGGAGCTCGGTTCTCCAACTGGAGCTCGCTGGACTCCTGCCCACCGGTGAGAGCTGCTGGCTGACGCTCTGCGCCTTAGGCCTTAGGCCTTCTGTCCACAACAGAGACAGAAGCTCCCGCTTTCTCTCCTGTGCAGAATTAAAATATCTCCACCTGTCCAGGTTCACTCTGCCATTTAAGAGCCTCAGTCAAGAGGAAACTCAACAAAGGGTAGATTATTGATGGACTCTGTGTACCTACGGTATAATGTAGGCCCTCGTGTATCGTAATGAAGCAGAACTTCCTACGTTTAAAGTCTTTGAATTATAAAAAGACGATCCTGCATTTGATTCACCTTTTGAAAAGGAAGAAGCTTTTGGTTTGAGAATTAACTCCAAAACTACAGTACAAAACCATTAGCTAGCAGGCACAAATTGACCATCGACATTTGATTTACACCCATTTTTACTCCCAAACTCAGCCTTCACAATTTGTTTCTGCACCCTGAACAAAAATCTCCCCAATTCATTCTTGTTTCCAGCACCTGCCAGACCTCTGATTAATGGCTGTTCATCAACTTGCCTGCTGAAAAGAAGCCATTTTGATCAGTGCAAAAATCCAAGCAGTGACCCACAGCTAATAACCTTATACTTGAGCAGGCTATCGAGCGCATTGTGCTGCTTGATAGTGCATGGGTCATAATAATCTCAACACTGGGCTTCACCGGTCCTGTGTGTGTTAGGGGGGAACCGGGTCCTCGATTATCTATGAGGAGAGCTTTGGGTTGATTGTTCAAAATGAAGAGTAGAGTATGTGGGAGGGTTAGATCTCATAGAATGGCCTCAGATTTAAAGGTCAGGTCCACTGCCGAGTCAGATATGGTTTAGGTGACATGTGTAGCATTCGACCAAATGCCAGAGTAAGAGTAACAGATGGTTGTTGGTAATTTCCTTAAGAACTTTCTTGTAGATTCTTGAAGACGTTTCATCTCTCATCCAAAAGGCTTCTTCGGTTCTCCAGTTCAGTTCATCAGTGCCCCAAGCTTTTTTAGTTGTGTCTTTCTGCTAAAGTGCTCCATGCTTGCCAAGATTCCCAATTCTTATATACTTTATGATAAATGTAAAAAGACTATACAAAAACAGACAAATTAGTTCATTTAAAGCAGCTCAAACATCAACAGAGGTTCTGAGGAGATTTCTGCATCTGCTAATCGCTTGCTTTTTCTTCATCTTAACCCGTGTGAGTGACACATCAAACATGATCTGGAGATGTTTTGTTGAGGAGGTGGTATGAAAAGCATGGCAGCAGCTTGTTCGTTTAGTAGAGCCATGTCGTGCCTGTGGTGTGACAGCACGGATGCCTGGAACAGAGGCACAGACGTTGGCAGCTAATGAAGCTTGGAGGTTCTGGTCCTGGTTCTGCTGTCATGTTGGGTTTTCCCATGTCTGATCATACCAGATGTTTGATGTAGCTGTGAACGCTGGGTGCCCTTTATTCTGCAGTTAGTGATTAACTCAGTGCAGCTGGCTCAACAAAAAGCAATTACGATCAAGGGATGGGAAAAGGAGGCTGAATTTAAAAGCAGACGTCGAGTTCGAGTCTTGGTGCTGTCGAGCCTCAGGGAGGGAGGGTCCTATGAGGTCTAATCCACCTACTATCGTGACAGCTGGATGATCAAAGTCACTGGCAAAGATAGTGGATGGATACGACGTGTGCAGACGTTTCTCAATGGAGATTCAATGGTAATAGGCACTTCTTTAATGGCTGTGTTTACCACTTCTTATGTTTGCATCCTTCATTTCTTTACACTTCACTCTTAAGCTTGGTGGAGTGTCAGAATATGTGAAACCTCACGTAAAAAACCTCAGGGTAGCCTTTGATCCTGATCTCAGGTTTGTCAGCAGTTCCTTTCCACAGCTTAGGTCACTTACCATCACCCCAGCTTGGCATTTCTCTAGATTCCTGAGATCAACGAATCAGTTGCTCTGGGCTGTTCCACGGTATGTCGTGGTACTGTGTTAGTGTGTTGTGCTGGTACGAGTGGATCAGATGCAGCAGTTTTTAAACATCATAGTATCATCTGGGATTGGGAACCAACCAGCGAATAGTCAAACGCCCAAATATTTCCTGGTTCCTGCATCCTGAAGGACCAGATGAGCAACAGATGAGCTCCTGTTAAGGATGACCATCTACTCGGTCTATGAGGGCCAAGCCAAAATGAGTAGGTCTGCTCTACAGAGATTTCTTGTTTGTTTAACTGGCACGCAACAAACCTTGGGATATGTTGGCTGGAGCCAAAGATGTTTCATCACCATGGAAAAGAAGGGCGCATTTCTCAGTCGCATATGATGGAGCTTTCAAAAAGATGGAATTGGTTTTCAAATGCAGCCTCCAAAGGATGCAGCCTCTGATATATAAAATATCAGATTTAATGTGTTTACACACTTCTCAAAGGATAACAAATCTGCGTCACACATTTGGGCCACCTTTACCTGCTGCATGTGGCCATTTCTTTAGGAGATTCCTTAAACATGGAGCGACAACTCCAAATATTTGAGAGTACTTGCTATCCCACCACTGAAAACCTCCCTCGGTGCTTTCATTTTCCTTCACATTGGCATTTAAGGTGAATGATGTGTTGAGGGAATTCCTATGTCAGCGTTCTCATTCAGGTCAGCAAGCCCACGTATCGGATATGTGTCTGATCTAGGTGCCACTTCCATTTGGACCCACTGTCCGTTCGTATCCCTGGTCAGAGTTTGGTTCCTGGCACCAATAATCCAGAGGTTGTTTGTATTCCTGGCACTTTAGTATGCTCATAATACGAATTGTATTCCACCCCTCCATAACCTCCAGAATCTCTTGACTTAAAGCCTGGTCTGTGGTCATGTGACTCATACCAGGGATACCAACATGACAAGAGCAAGCATCTGGTTCACACACTGGAGTTCTTGACGTTATATTAACACCACTGTAACACAGATGTGTCAGTCTCACCGAGGCGTTCGTTTCTGGTTAATTAAATCCAGAACCGTCCCTGTAGTGCTCACACACCATTGCATTGAACTGGTAAGCGAAGCTGAAAAGCTCGTGGCTGATCTGATTCATGTCATTTATGCAGCTGTACAGGCGATAAAAGAAAATATCAGGCCCGTTCGGAGTTTCTTCTCTGTGGAGGCGTGTGGTGTCTCTATAACTATAACAACCCTTCTGTCAATGACCCGTGCGTGCATAGATTTTGGGCAGCTGGGAACCAACTAGAAGCACTTCAGGTCTTCCAGGAGGGCCATTACCCAGCACCCATTATTAGAGCTCGCGCTCTTTTTTTCATCTCCCATTCATTCCATGTCTCTCTTCATTACACACACACACATATCACAGCCTGGAGAAGGCCTGCTCGTCTTATTCAAATTGGTCTCGGCAGGAAAATGCGTTCATGATGATGGTGATAATAGCATAGTAGAAAAGAGCAGGCCTTCAGCTTCAAACACCATTTAATTTGGAGATTAAGCAAATAAAAAGCCATTATGGCCAAGCTCGCTGCAGTAGCGGGCCGCCGTTACAAGCCAGAGTCTACTCTCATTTAACAGAAATGAGCTATAAAAGATCAGCGGCGGCTACGCTGCCGTTTTAAGTGTGTATATATTTTCTGTCATTCGTCCTTTTCCAGGCTTTATGGACACCTAGCATGATGAATGCTACATCTTAGCGTGGCAAGAGCCGCCGATCCTTCCTGAAGGTAAATGAAATTGATGGTATACGGCAAGAATTCCATCGTAGGTTTAATTAAATGTGCAGTCAACATGATTATCTTGGGCGTCTGATATTATTTAGATCTAATTACCAGCAGATGGTTGCTTTATCTGCACTTAGGGCAAGTGAGGCAGAGACGTGGTGTATGCGGGAATCATTAGGAAGTTGACTCGTGGCTCTTTTCCACTCTCTGCTTAAATGCTGTAATAGTCATCACCCAAATGTTAATCAGTGTTAATTTAATTATTTAATTACATATGCGCCTTCCAAGTCACGCCCCCTCCCACCCTCGTCTCAGAGAGCTCAAATAGAAAGAGGAGCACGTGTGCATTCATTAGTCATGCACCGACATTTTGTACGACTGTCTCCCGTCACAAACGTGGCCGACAGAGATTGGAAATCCGGCTCACCTGCCGTGAGGGTGCAAGCGTTCCCGCGGTTTCCGAGCACGTATCGCGCTCAGCATTCACAAGGCGCCGGGTCACCTGGGGAGAGAGAGATTGGCCAGCTCACCAGGATTCTGATGGACTCATGCAGAGTGTATCAGCCTTAATGCTAGCTCTGATCGCTTCATTTTCAACCACGCACTTTTAAACAGCAGTGCTGATCCCGTGGCAATTTTATCGGCGTCTGGTGAAATCCGATTTCCTCGCAATTGCCCCATTGCAAAGTTACAGCGATAGGTTTTAGCCGGGTTCCACTATAAACCACCATGACCATGACCATGAAGTGTAGCCGTACCCCGCGTAGTCAGACCTGAACTATTGGGTTTAATGCTATAACATACTGGTTTTCACAACTTTCATAGCCTGCTGTTAGAACCAGTAGAACTCCGGCTATAATCAGTGATGATACAAAGGGGCTGCAGATGTTTTTCTTTGCAGGATAGTTTTCTATCATCCTCTCTTCCAGTCAACACCATCCTCAAACACCAGCTACAAAGATTTGCCAAAATCCTTTGTCACTACCCAAATGTGGTCACCCTAATACCCCCATGCAGTCGAATAAGTCACTGTAACTATGAATGGATAATTGTTGTTTACACCATTAAGCCAGAGTGATTTAGTCTTCCAATCTAAGCAATTATGGGTTAAGGGTCTTGCTCAAGGACCCAATAGTGAAGCTTGACAGAGATTTGGACCCTGGACCTTTTGGTTTAGAGTCCAGTGCCTTAACTGCTAGGCTACCACAGTTCTACAGTCCTAATATATGTTTGAAGGACAGATGTAACGTCCATGCTGGTCAGTACCCTCCAGCCCACCTGAGGAATTGTGCCTCTAGTTTTGTATACCTAAATCCTTAGAACTGTGATTTTAAAAGTCACACCCTGCATTGACCTTTTTGGTTTCCATTTTGGCTGAGAACAAATAGGCTTTGTGTAGAAAGCTGCTTCATTTGTTAAGGTAGCTTGCTGTTGCTAACCAATTAGCATGTTTATGGTGTCGTATTTAGTCCACGGGACTCCGATCACATACTCACCAAACAAAAAAATGTCACTTTATGTGTTTAAGGTGGTAGTAACTTCGGGCTCCTGCAGGTGGTGTTGCATGAGAATGATCAAAATTTAATATCTGCAGGTTGTGCAACGGGATTCGTAAATTGAGAAGAGGTGGTACATATGTTTTACTGCGTGATCTTCATCGATCTTAGCAGATAGGACATTATTTCAGTGGTGTGTAATTACCTGTGAGATATCTACTATAAATACAGGATGATGTAAAATAGAAACATTGATTATAGTGAATTTTAAGTCTGTGTTTATTCTGGTTCAGCGAGTGAGAAATCATGCAGTTCAACCAGTGTCCTGCAGGCGGCGCTGCCGTAGTCCTGTAATAGGATGAAACCATGCAGTAACTTCTCACCCAGGTTAAGAAACAATATTAACATGGCATTGTAGACTATGAAAACTAAAGATAATACTAAATCTAACTCAAATAAAAATACAAATGAAAATGCTTCTTGTTTGTACTTTTTAATTACAGTCTGCCTGTCATGGCCTCCACACTCATCTGTCTTAAACATTACTGAGCATTTACAGGGGCACTTGACGACAGAGAAAGTTGAGCATTCAGTAACATCACAAGATGATGGATGACATGAAATTTTACACAAACCTGTGGAGTCAGTGCAGCTCGAGAGCACAATGTCATTTTAGCAAAAAGGGGAACATACCAAATACTAATCAAAATCTGATTATTTGTAATGAAAAGCATTGTATTAAGTCAAAAATTCACTAGTGCCCTCAGACTTTTGTCCCATAGCACCATTCATATCTCAAAAACTACAACTAAATTCTGCCTCTAAATCTAAGTCATTTGTAGTAAAATACAAATAAATATCTGTGGGGCATTTTTGGGGCATTTTTGCATGACTGTACATCTGTGCAGGTGGAAAAGTGAAGCTGGTAAAACTGCTTTAATTCTTGGCCTTGAGTTAATCTGCTAAAATTGTTAACTTGTCGTTATGATTCTGCATTTTGACGTCACAGTACACCAGTGGTACTATCTCATGTTATCACATGTATCTTGAGTGTATTATTGCGTTTATACCACAGTTCTGTTATTGCCATTTATTGTTGAATTTTAAGATAAAAAGATTATCTGAGAGTAGCAAGTGATGTTAACGGGGAAAACCCAGAGGGCTGATAATTGGGAAGAGCGTTTGATGTTAATGAGGAAAGCCTTGAGGGCTGATAAGCGTGAGTAGTGTGTGTTGTTAACAGGGAAAGCCCGAGGGCTGATAAGCGTGAACAGCACATGACGTTAATGAGGAAAACCTTGAGGGCTGATAAGTGCGAATAGTGTGTGAGGTTAATGGGGAAAGCCTTGACGGCTGATAAGCATGAGTAGCGTGTGACATTATTTGTGAAAGCCTTGAGGGTTGATAAGCACAAGTAGCCCATGAAGTTAATAGGGAAAGCCTTAAGGGTTGATAAGCGTGAGTAGCACCTGACATGAATGGGGAAAGCCCCGAGGGCTGATAAGTGCAAACAGCACGTGACATTAATGAGGAAAGCTTTGAGGGTTGATAAGTGCAAGTAGTGCATGATGTTAATGGGGAAAGCCCCGAGGGCTGATGGGGCAAACAGCATGTGACGTTAATGGGGAAAGCCTTGAGGGCTGATACGCGTGAGTAGTATGTGATGTTATAATGGGGAAAGCCAAAGGGCTGATGAAGCAGTGCATAGACTGCAATGTCTGCTCACGGCCAGCGGAGGTCAGCAGCGCTAATGTGTGGTTGGCGGATAGCAAGGAGAAGCAGAGTAATGATAGGCAGCTCAGAGTGTTGCAGAAGCGACTAGCGATTAGCAACAGTAGTGGCCAACAGCGAGCAATAATAAGCAGCTCAGAGGGCTCAGAAACAGTTAGCGATTAACAATGTTAGTGGCTAATGGCTAGTGAGCGAAAGCGAAAGTAAAGGTTGGTAAGCCAAGACGCAATAAACATGCGTTTGGTCGGCAGAAAAACAAACAAGGGAGTTAAGGGCACCATAGAACACTTGCTTTGGAAGGCTCAAAAACAGGTGTTCCTTGTCGGCCCCCAATTAGCGGAGGGAACTGTAGTGCCCCCGGCGGAGGGCGCTAATCCCTGCCTCGGCCCTCCAGTGGCAGGCCGTGTAGCACCGGGCCTTGTGAAAATCTCATCTTAATTCATTTTGGAAGTATTTTACTTGTAGAATTATAACGTTGCTGCTTTATGGCTGGTGTCATTGATATTAGCTCTCTTAGAATATTTCTCAGCCAATCAAATTACAAGGTAGAAACTAACTGTGGTATAATAGGAAATAATAACCTGTCTTGTATACATCTTATGCATGTCTGAATCACAGAAAACTGGTATGAGCAAACCCTAGTGACACCTGTTGACAGAAAAGAGAATGGCAGGTAGAAAACAACACGGTAACATTTTCAATTTTGGTAAGTGTTTCAAGTTTTATAAAATATACAAAGATAAGAATTACTGTAGTGTACAGTGCATATTGTACTAAATAATGTCATATGTCCTGTTTCACAGAACGTACTTCGGATGTTAAACGGGTGCATACCTGTGCTTTTTAGGGTGCTTTAACGTTGTACCTGGTTGTTCAGGTCCAGTTTGCTCCATGCACGATGTGTATGATACTTTGCAACTGATTTTCTGAGACTCTTTATATTTTGGGTCAATTATTTGACCGGGGTGACTTTTTTATTTTAGACATAAGATTTTAAGAGATATACATAGATATATTTAACAGTAATGTCCTGTTTTCCTTAGAGGATTTACTGGAGTGAAATCAAAATCCTTTCCTATATGATTTGCACCGTAGCTTGCTATCTTTGGATAATTTGAATGCACCGAACCCATAATTACAGCGTAATTAGTGAAGGCCAGGCTTTGATCTGTGGCACTGTGTTGTTTGAGCTATTGGGCTACCCGGGATAACCCTTCCACATCACATAATAAATGTGCTGGAGCTACACTTAGGCCACGAGGAGAAGCAATAATTCTGCGCTTATCTGAATCCTCTGCATTTTGAGGAAGCTCGGCCGCTCCTCCATTCCCGCCGCAATTACGGCCTCTTCAGCCGCCAGCTTATTTGTGCTAGCAGTTAGCAATGCATTGATTTAATATGTTTGTAATCAGTACGCGCAGCCTCGGGCCAACAAATGTAAATTTTTCGAACGCTTACAAAGTAGCCTTTGATTTTCTGTCATGCGTTAATTGCTGCGATTCGCCGCTAGATGGGAAGCTTTTTGTACACTAATTACGGGGTGATCATCATCGTGCACCGCGAGTGTATTGTTTTTCCGCCTTTTTAAATTATGGCTGTCCGGAGCGGATTCAGCCACCCATCATGAATCGCCGGACCGAACCTTAAAGCTATTAGCTCAGCCTAATTCAAAGGGTGACACAGTTAGTATCCACCCAAAGGTGTTGTAGTTTCGCCGCTGTTAATTACTGGAGTAAACGGTTGAGCCGCTGCCAGGGACCTATTGCGGCGGCCCTTTAAATTGTGTCTGCGCCATCTGGGGAGCCGAGACGAGGAGAGCAGGGAAGAGGGGGAAGAGAGCCTTGATCGCTTGCCTACAGCCTCGGGGTCCGAGGCCATATGGAGACAGCACTTTGCCTGGGCTTTATTGCACACCTTGCTGTTTTAATCAATGGCAAGCCTGCTCACAGGATGGCGAGCTCAGGGGTTATTGCTCAGTGTCACCACCACTATTGGTCTGCTTTGTTTCTTTTTGTAGACTAGTCACTCTACGCAGCCTGCTCTGGACTTTTTGGGGTGTTGCTGGTGAGTGTTGGTAATGAATTCAGATAAAAAGGTGGACAAGCTTTAACAAAAGAACTGCATGCAACTTACAGTAAATATGATCCAACTTCGCTGATTTTAATGAACCATTAACAAGCCTGTTAAATTTTGAGACTTTACAACATAAGGTCTAGAAATGTGACTAAACATGTGCACAATTTTATATTCCATTCTTCCATTTTTGGGGGGATTTGAACAGAAATAACGACCCAAGTGCAGACAGATTAAAGTAAACCAATATATTTATTAAACGAACATAAGCAAAATCCAGATCCAATAAGAAAACCAACAAAAGACAGCCATGCTGGCTGACCCCCTGGGATCGGCGGAGGCTAGGGCACACTGGACCACACGAGGACACGTCCCCCGGAGGCTGGAGCGGGACAGGAGTAGGCCAATGCCCCAGGCCTACAGGCACGCCAACCCTATAGGAGACCACTGCCAAGGGACGGCGCCGGACTGGTCCATCACTGTGGTCCTCTCATAGCCGGCGTGGTCTGGACCGGGGAGCAACTCCTGTACTCCAGGCCAGTGGTGCCTACCACCTACGACCGTACCCTCACAGACTACAGTGGTTCCCAGGGAGTGCCTCGGGAAGGGCTCGCGACATCAGGAAATACCTTCTCCCTACTCTGTCTAAATGACCTGAGATACCTCCAGGCTCCAACCCGTACACCTCCTACTCTCTAGCAAGGGCAGGAGGTACCGGTGACCCTAACTCTTCAATCAGGGACGTGCCTCGGCCTAAACTAGAAGAGTCTGAAAGATAAAACACACATAGATTAGTTTGTGTGCCAACTAACGCCGCTGTACACGCCACTCTAAAGGCAGAAGCCAGTCGTGCAGGGCGTAAACGCCAAAATGCCGCTCAGAGCTCGAACGTCTGACTCTGCCTTTTATAACTAGATGCAGGTGATTCTAATTTAGGGCATGATACAGCGCCATGCCGCTAGATGGTGCCAAACGCTCACAAACGGCAGCACGGCCACCAAAATCCCACAAGAGAGGCTGTTAAAACACTAAAAACAGCCTCTTCGTTACAGCTAACTTCACTTACACGAGAGCCTTCAAAATAAAAGACTCCGCCTTTACCTAAATGCATAGACTTCACGCCAGGTAAAGGCGGAGTCTTTTATTTTGAAAGGGTCGTTCAGCAGTGGCCATCTTTGTTTGA
>JAVSBU010000090.1:2415610-2427062 GCA_033118015.1 Loricariichthys derbyi | reverse complement strand
GAACAGGGATCTATCAAAGTCTGCTCTTCATAACACATTTGTGGAAGTGTATCATGGCACGAACAAAGGAGATTTCTGATGACCTCAAAGAGTTGTTGATGCTCATCATGCTGGAAAATGTTACAAAACCATCTCTAAAGAGTTTGGATTCCACCAGTCCACAGTCAGACATTGTGTACAAATGGAGGAAATTCAAGACCATTGTTACCCTCCCCAGAAGCAAGGCATGTGATAGTTGGTGAGGTCACAAAGGACCCCAGGGTAACTTCTAAGCAACTGAAGGCCTTTCTCACTTTGGATACTGTTAATGTTTATGAGTCCACCATCAGATGAACACTGAACAACAATGGTGTGCATGGCAGGGTTACAAGGAGAAAGCAACTGCTCTCTAAAAAGAACATTACTGCTCATCTATAGTTGGCTGAAGATCACGTGGACAAGCCAGAAAGTTGTTGGAAGAATGTTTTGTGGATGGATGAGACCAAAATAGAACTTTTTGGTTTAAAAGAAAAGCTTTATGTTTGGAGAAAGGAAAATGCTGCATTCCAGCATAAAAACTTTATCCCATCTGTGAAGCATGGTGGTGATAGTATTATGGTTTAGGCCTGTTTTGTTGCATCTGGGCCAAGACGACTTGCCATCATTTATAGCACAATGAATTCTGAATTATATCAGAGAATTCTAAAGGAAAATATCAGGGCATTTGTCCATGAGCTGAATCTCAAGAGTAGGTGGGTCATACAGCAAGATAATGACCCAAAGCACACAAGATGTTCTGCCAAAGAAGGGTTAAAGAAGAATAAAGTTAATGTTTTTGGATGGACAAGTCAAAGTCCTGGTCTTAATCAAATGGAAATGTTGTTGAAGGACCTGAAGTGATCAGATAATGTGATTAAACCCACCAACATCCCAGAGTTGAAGCTGTTCTGTATGGAGGAATAAAGGGATAAAATTCCTCCAAGCCGGTGTGCAGGACTGATCAACAGTTACCACAGTGCACAAGGGGGCACACCAGATACTGAAAGGAAAGGTTCACAAACTTTTACCAATCACTAATATGTAATATTTGATCATTTTCCTCAATAAATAAATGACCAAGTATATAATATTTTGTCTAATTTGTTTAACTAGGTTCTCTTTATCTACTTTTAGGACTTGTGTGAAAATCTGGAGTTTTAGGTCATATTTATGCAGCAATATAGAAATTTGAATGTTGAGTTTTTAAATCTTAATAAATAGGACTCTGATAAAGCATACATGTTCTGGTCCTGCAGCTCTCTGAAGCCCTGCTGAGGGAAAACCCAGGTTTAAACCTGCCCTGCTCTTTACTAATGGACACAAATTTGTTTTCCTGTGTGAGCGCTGATTAAGAGATCATAAATTTAATCTGAACACACACACACACTCATTGGAACACACACACGTTGGAGTGTATCCAGCGGGAGCATGTCATTAGTATGCAAATCTGCCAAGACCTAGTTAAAAGAGCGCCTGCTTCACCTATCTTACACCGTCTCGGTATCGACCTCACATGCACGCTCTCACACACGCTCGCGGTGACGTGCACCGCACACCACTGTGGCTGGTCTTTAACACATCCTAATGAGGTGATGACCGACCACTTGTTATAATTGCTTTAGACTCCTTTTAATTTTCGAGCTTATTAATCATACGTAGAGTTATTTAAAAAAGCATAAATTAATCTTAGATTAAAAGGCCTATCAACGACTTGAAACAATTAAAGCGAAGCCTGAGATTTCCCTCGAGTCTGACACTTTTATTTTAACGGAGAATGCAGGTGATTATCACACTTTGATATGGGGCTGTGATTAATGTAGCCACACTTTTAAATGAGCTTTTTTCCCCCCCATCCTGATGCTGGAGAGGTAAGCAGAGGCTGATAATGACCTCACTAAAGCAGTATTTATTCTGCCTTTCCTGTCTTAATAACTTCCTCCGCATGGGTGCAATGTTAGCAGCAGGTGGGTTAATTAATGGAGGTGCTGTTCCCAGCATGCTCCAAAACACACACACGCTTACCTTGTCTTCTAAGTAACACACGCACCGAACAGAGGGACACGCAGGTGGTGCGCCACGTTTTTGCGCGTGAACATGCCCTGCGTCAGTCTAGCCGAACTACAGAGTGACCGTCCGAGCTCTGATTTATTACCGCTTGTCATCGCCCAAGTGTGTGTGAGAGCACGCGTCCGATTATTGCCCGTGTCCTTTATATATTTATTTAATTCTTTCTCCTCTCCTTGACTCGCATCCCTTCCCGAGAGTGCTCGGAACGCTCTCGTTCTTCATGCCGGGTCAAAAACGGACTGCCCTACAGGGTCGAACCCTCGTCCGGGCTGGCGGGGTCGCAGCAGAGAGCCGGGTTCAGCTGCGAAGCTGCGTATTACTGCTCTTCATCTAGGCTGTGAGCCGCTGTAGGCTGGTGAGGCTGTGCCCAGGCCGGGTGATTGATGAGAAGGGTGCCGGGTACGACTCGCCCTCAGGACCGGCCTCTCCACAGCCCAGAGCTGAGAGTGATTAACCTCACTGTGGCACATGCAGAGCTAACCATTAGCAGGACAGCACGATTGATGTTCCTGTTCTGTCCTCGCAGAAACTGTGTAGTTGTGTGTGTTTCTGTGTGTGTGTGTGTGTGTGTACAGTGTATACAGTGTATGACAATGTTGGTGCGGTGCGATTCAGCGACACCCGCCGAGTGGTGATGTATCGTTTCAGGAAGCCATAAATACAATAATATTATAATTAATGTTAGGTAATCAATCAAATTGATATGCGATCAAATCAAACCCCACTTTTTACTCTCCACTCTTTTTCTGGTCCTATCAGTACAACAGCCAGTTCACTGGAGAAGTAAGGGAAAAGATGAGGAGAAAAGCAACCAGATGGATGGATGCAATCAAGAGGATCATAAACAAGCCATTAAGGCGCCTGAAAACCCAACTAGTAGGGCAGAAGGTTCTGGAGAAACCATCAGTGTGGTCTTTTTCAGTTTTCAGCATTGGCTGTTAATGAGCAGTTGATCAGACTGAGGAACATTTGTTTAACTTTTGTTGCTGTAATGCTTCTGGTTATCTCTTTAATTGGTGGAGATTATCTTCTTTTGGTCTTTAGGGCTTTGATAAAAAATCGATTCTGCCAGCAAACTAAAGTTATGATATACAGTACCAGTCAAAAGTTTGGACACAGCTTCTCATTCAGTGTTTTTATTTCTTTTACCACATTGTAAATTAATACTGAATCAACCAGACTGTGAAGGAACACATAAGGATCACGTAGCAAACTTGGTTGTTTAAAAAAGTTTGCTTTAGATTTTAAATTCTTCAAAGTCGCCCCTTTGTCTTTGATTCCAGCTTTATACACTCTTACATTTTCTCAATCAGCTTCATGAGTACAAACACCAATAATCACCTCAAATGCTTTAACAGTCCTGAGGGAGTTCCCAGAGGTGCTGAGCACTCATTGGTTGAAATGTTTGGGAATGACTGAGTTTCATTTCTTAAAGTAATGATGGACTGTGGTTTTCTTTCCTTAGTTGAGTCGTTCTTACCATAATATGCATTAGAACGATATTCACTGTATAGGAACTTTAGATCTTCATAACACAACTGATGGGCTCAAAAACATTAAGAGGGAAGGAAATTAACTCTTAATAAGGTACAGCTGCTTGAATGTTTGTGAGCCCTTTCAGTCGATATTACCTAAAACGTTAGGGGTCGTGTTCAAGAGTTGCTCCTTGTGACAAAATTCTAAGAAAAATTGTAGAATTTGGGGCATTACAGTAAAAAGTAAATTGTAGTAAAAGATAAAAGTTATTTATAAACCATCTTAACCCTTTTTAATCAATGGAATGATAATCAGGTGTGAGGGGGCATCCTCTTTTAAATAAAGAACAAGGATCTGAAAGTCTGCTCTTCATAACATGAAGAAAGGAGATTTTTGAGTTGTTGATGCTAGAAATGCTAACAAAAACCATCTCTAAAGAGTTTGGACTCCACCAATACACAGTCAGACAGATTGTATACAAATAAAGGAAATTCAAGACCAATGTTACCCTCCCCAGGATTGGTCAACCAACAAAGATCACTCCAAGAGCAAGTTGTGTAATAGTTGGTGAGGTCACAAAGGACCTCAGAGTAACTTCTAAGCAACTGAAGGCCTCTCTCACATTGGCTAATGTTCTTGAGTCCACCATCAGATGAACACTGAACAACAACGGTGTGCATGGCAGGGTTACAAGGAGAAAGCCACTGCTCTCCAAAAAGAACATTGCTGCTCGTCTGTAGTTGGCTGAAGATCACATGGACAAGCCAGAGAGTTGGTGGAAGAATGTTTTGTGGATGGATGAGACCAAAATAGAACTTTTTAGTTTAAAGGAAAAGTGTTATGTTTGGAGAAAGAAAACACTACATTCCAGCAAAAGAACGTAATCCCATCTGTGAAACATGGTGGTGGTAGTATTATGGTTTGGGCCTGTTTTGCTGCATCTGGGCCAGGAATTCTCTTTATCAACTTTTAGGACTTGTCTGGATCTGGTGATGTTTTAGGTCATATTTATACAGAAATATAGAACATTCTAAAGGGTTCACAAACTTTCCCCACTGTAACTGCAGTCATGACATTTTCTTTGTTTTTGATTTTTTTAATTATTCTGTAGACATCCTTCCATAGTCACAGCTTTTTGACTCTGTTGGGTTCTGTCTTTATTCTCTTTTCCTTTTTCAGGACCATCCCTTTATCACGCAGTACGATGACGGAAATACAGAGGTGGTGTCCATGTGGGTGTGTCGAAGCTTGGAGGACCGCAAATCCCAGCATGTTCAGGGTCTAATGTAAGAAGCTGGAGCACATTGAGGAGCAGTGTCCCTCCTTTGTTGAAAGGCCACTGCGTCTGGTTTATCTTACTTGAAGGAGACGCTGCCACTAGACAGTTCTTATGGACTCTGAACATTACTAATAACCCTAGTTTTTGTTTCGATTTTGAGCTGCTTGTGCAGCTTAGAGCCTCCGGAGAATTTTGATGCTTATTATTATCGCCACAGATGGACTTTGGACCAAAAGCTTTATCAGGATCATCTGTATCATTTAGCAAATTCATTCCACATCTTTAAAGTGAGATTTTCTGCAGTGCTCAGGTGTCCCAGCGGTCACATACACTAGCTTATTACCACAGAGACCTGTCCACAACTGTCGAAAGTGCCTCCAGCCTGGCCAGGCTCTCCAGACTAAGAGATTGTGTTACACCTGAGGATCATCTTCCTGCTGTTGTAATGGCAACCCTAAAGGAGGCAGAAGGATACTGCAGAAGAGGTGATTCAACAAGAGGGACAGCACAAATCCAAACTGAGTTAAAAAGAGGGTAAATATAGGTCCTACTGCTGAGAAAGAAAATTCAGCAAGTCATGCAGGAGCTTCCTGCTGTCTTAGATGAACCCTGCACCTCTTCAATACTGAGCTGTTTTCATGTATGTAATAAGACGCTCATGCTAACGCAGGATGATTCTCACCGAACACAGTGCATTAACCCAGCAGCATCTCAGGAAGCTTCTCAGAAACAGAACCAGTAATTAAAGACAGTGATGACTCGAATTGGCTGGTGTTAGCGTGATGGGCCATACCCTGTGATCAGTCTCTGTGCAGGTCACATTTAACCTGTGCAGTGCATGACAGTAGCTTTTATCTACCTTAATTCAGAATTCTTTCAAAGTTTTATGTTTTAGACCACTGCTGACGCATGCTGATGATGAGGAAGTATTAGATGTAGATTTTTAGTAGTGCTACCTATGAGGGAGTACGAATCTATTTTGGACACAGCCATGTATTTAGCAGGGAAGTAGACTACGTCATAGTGAGTGCTTTTTGAAGTGCATGGCCAAAGTAAGGCGTTGGAGGAACATCTTCGAAAACAATCACAGCAACAAATTGAGCAAGATGTTTAAAACTTCAAAGCAACGCAGAATATGCGAAATTTGATAAAACAAAGGCAAGGATGTTAAAGCTTGCGAGAGCCCTGGGATTTGTCTTTTTTTCTATTCAAAACCTAGACAGAACGTCGCATTATATTCGTGCGGAGCTTTCCAAAATGTTCACCGTGTTCACAATGTTCAGTTAAACCGTACTGATCCTGTGCGTCCTTTATTAGGATTACTTCATTTGAGGCAGCGTTCTCCTCCCTCCTCACTAAGCATTGTAATCATTCCACAGCAGGGGGGAAATAATTTTTTGCTCACTATTCTATTAACCACGGACAGCTGCTGACTAACATGGCTCATATGTTACAGCTGCATCAATCCACCACATCTGCCTGCTGCAGTCGTCCTCTACGGACCATGCAAGTGGATTTGTAATTCTCTGTGTGCTTTTATTTTGTACAGCGTTATTTTAGTACTGAAGCCGTAACCATGTATTGTTTTCTTGGGTATTAATGAGGGATTACTACCCCACTAATTAGTAACTGATGAGATTATTATGAAGAGTGTTACACTTTCTGTAGCTCGTATGTGTTATATAAGTATGCAAGGTCCAAACTGGACAGCACTGCACTGCTGGCACTGAGAGGACACAGTAATCCACCAAGACCCAGCCTGATTGGGTCACATACAGGCACAATTGGCTGTGTATGAGAAATCCCCTTTCTTTTGGTCACTATTACGTCCATACCCAGTGCCCTCTGGGAAATCTGCCAAACTCTTTACAACCTGGACCAGGAAAAGCAGGGATAGAATGTGAAACTGTGGAGACTGGTAAGTTTGAGTACTTTTTTTTTTTTTTTTTTTTTTTTTTTTTTTTTTTGTTTTTTTTTTTTTTTTTTTTTTTTTTTTTTTTTTTAAGGTATTTTAGTAACTCACTTATCCCTCGTACCTTAGCCTGTTCTCATTAAAGCATAAACCAGGCTTAACATTACTTGAAAGCTTCTTGATCACCTGTAATCACCCAAATCTATTTTATTTTTTATACGTTTTTGTTTCCCTCTCACTAGTTCCAGATATGCTGTTACACTTTTTTTTTTTTTTTTTTTTTTTTTAAATAAATGATCATAATTACATCATCCAGGCAAGGTGGGCATCCTTTAGCTGAGTCACATGACTCTGTTTCCTTTTGACTCTGGTTAGCGTAATGAGGTTTAAGTTTCCTAAGTTTGGTCTTATATTAAGTTGTTTCTTAAGAATATATTTAAAGTGTTCATACCTCTGCTTGATGATGGTGTCAAACATTTCACCTCATTCTCTTAATATATATAAAAATGTAATGTTTTTTATCCATTAAATTGACATTTCACGTGTGGACTAGTAAATGTGTTTCAGCAAAGAAAGCTGGAGGATCTTTTTTTCAGTGCTTATTTATTTTTCCAAATCCATTTATAGCTGAGTGAACAACACCAGCAAAAAAATAATGTGATGCTTTCATGCACTGTTACCTGAAATGGTTTTGCTGTTACTTCAGGGAAATATAATTCCAATAACAAAACATAAGGACTAAAATAAAATCGAACTTAGTAGAAGGTTTTCTTTTTTACTTTCAAGTGTTTATATGGTTAAAGAAATATTTCAGACTGTTCAGTACTGGTAGTTTATAATTCTGCTTAATTTAAGGTTTAAAAAAAGTGTTAAATGAATAGAATTAATAGAGGTTTCAAATCATGTACATTCCTATAAAAACACCTGTGAAGGTCTCCTATGGCAGGAGCTCTTTTAATTCCTGTAAGTTATAAGATGGGCCTCTATGAATCTGATGTTTGTCCAGTACATCCCACAAATGCTCGATTGTATTGAGATCTGGGGAATTTGGAGGCCAGGACAACATCTTGTGGGACTGTGGTAGCCTAGAAGTTAAGAGTTCAAATCCCATCAGGCATGTCAGTTCCTCTTTGGTACCTCCAGACCAACTAACTTACCGTAGATACAATCTCGCGTCCAAGAAATTGTGCTCAAGGACCCAACAGTTGCGTCTTGGCAGAGGTGGGATTTGAACCCTGGACCTTCTGATTGGTAGTTCAGCACCTTAATCACAATGATTATTATTCGGTCTCTGTGTGGTTCTAACTTTTTGTCTGATCGGTGTATGATTTGACGGTTTAAGTTGAACCACTTGTGTTTAATATCAAGTCCCCTGATATTAAAAGCTGGTTGATGATCCATTTTTACAGAATAGCGCCCCGTAGTCTTCACTATTGACTTACTGGTTTAACAGCAGAGCAAATGTAATTATCCTTCTAAAGTGGAACCATAACTACAGTTACAGTTATATGGCGGGATGTGTTTTAACTCTTCATGGCCTCCAGCTTCTCTGAGGCGGTCTGGTCCTGTTCAGAGCCATTCCTCAAACGCTTTTATCAATGTCCAGTAATTACATTGTCACCACTTAATTTTCGGGCCGCAGCAAACCTCCTGCAGCAATCCTTCTCCTAATAAAACCAAGTAATAGAGGGCAATTTTCACTCCAAACTAAAAAGGTTGGGACTTAAAAGGTGTCAGGCTCACACAGATCAATGTGGAAGGAGCTGATTGATCTGGTGCTAAAGTGAAATTTATTTGGGGTCATGCAGGTTTTAGACGCTGATGATAGACCTGGTTACTGTGTTACATGGACTTTCAGTTGTAAGCTTTATTAAACATCTCTAGCACTGATTTATGTGCCAGTCTGATCTGTGACCTCCAGAAAGCAGACCCCGTGTTTTTCATAACAGTGGCTTGTTTTTCTGTAGCTTTTCATGGATTCTGTTTTTGCCTTTTATTTAAAAGACCTTTATTGACCTGCTTAAATAACTGGCCTGTTTACCTTCATTCGAGAGTGATTAGCTTAATTGCATGAGATCAGAGGAGGTGGTACACAAGTTAATTATTTAAAAGTATTACTAATCTGATTTACAAACTCAAGTGAAAGTTTGTGTGACTTGTTTGTTTTTTACTCAAGTAGAATATAAAGGTCCATGCCACTAAAGTACATAAAGCTAAATTATTTCTTAAAAATACTAATACTTTTCTAAAAATGTTTTTTTTAAGTTGACTTTTTGACATTTTTAGCACGAGGAACCAAAATAATTTTTTTAAACAAATCTCTCATAAGACATGCCAATATGCAGTAATGCAAGAAATCAATAATATTTACCCCAAATTATAGTTATTATTGACTCTTTGATTTTAGTTAAACAAACTGCAGCGGTTTTAGAGCAGTTCTTCTTTTAAACATCACTACACACTTAATTAAAAATACTTAAGCACAACTTTTTAAAATATTATATTTTTCAAAATACCTCATATCATCCCATGAACATGGACACACCTTTAGTGTCAGATTAATAAAAAGTCTATGTGGTTATTTTTTAATTTAGCATGCATAATGATGAAAAAAGTGATGTAAAGAGGTGTTCGAATTCCAATTTGTGAACCATAAATAATTTGCATATTTATTTGCTTATTATTTGGACATATTTATGAAGCCTTAAGTTAGGCAGGTAACAGGAACTGGAGTTTAATTGACCAGAACATGAGAGTTAAGACCTTCATTACAACCTTAGTTATAAATGTCATTAAAGGTGACACTTCTAGTTGATAAGCTATTAATTCTTAATACTTGCCTAAGACTGCAAATCAACACCCTTCTCCATTAAACAACCTGTTTTAATTATGGTGACTTTCTTGCCTTGTCATTGCACACAAACATAACACTGTACTGTATCTAACCCTGTATCCTTAAATGTCATCTAATGTGTGTTAAGTCTATTAATGAGCTGTAATGGAATACAGTCTGACCCTATTGATTAAGGTGATGATCATCAAACACGTATTGATCAGTTAAAGGCTTGTCATGGAGAAACAACAGGGCTGATAAACTAATCTTAACCTGCTGCTTGGGAATTATTTATAAGGAAAAATGGAGAAGCAGTGAAGATGTCACATGAGTAGAAAGAAGCACGTGCTGTGTTTATTATAGGCTCAGTGTGTTGCAATAATGTGACGTCATGAAGAAGAACATAAGGCTTTGCTGGCTCAGATAGTGAATCAAACAAAAAGATCAAAGCAATGCAGTAATAACTTCTATTAATGCGGCTTGTTATCGTGATCATGTTTATACTGTGCATTTTATTTCTTTTTAACTCCATCAGATCTGAGCTCTTTAACAGTAACAGTGTCTGTGCTGTAAATAATTAAGAGGGAAGGAATAATTACCGTGTGAAATTGTAATTATTGTTGGAGCAGAGCGCCTGGTGAAAGAGGACGCGCTCCGAGTCGAACCGGGTTCAGGTTTCCCTCCATATCAATATTGCATTAGGCTCAGCTCAGCCCGCTGCACGCGCGTCATTTGGCACCATTTACAACTGTCCCGTGTATGTTAGTGACCCCGGTTAAAATAACCAGCCTGGTACCGACCGAGCAGCTCGGCCCACTATAGCAGATAATCATCATTAAAGAGCACTGATACACACCGACTGCATTGGAATTATTTATTTTATATTTATATATATATATATATATATATATAAAAACCCAAAAAATTTGAATGGCCTGAAAAAGTTCAATATTTTTGTCACTCATTGCAGAAAGTTAAAATATATATTAAATAGATTTATTTATATATTTAATTAAATAGATTTTATATTTATTTATATATTTAAATCTATTATATATATATATATATATATATAATAGATTTATTACAGTGAAAGTTTTCTTGCCTTTATTTCTTGAAATTTTGATGATTGTAGCTTACAGATAATGAAAACCCAAAATTCGGTGTTTCAGAAAATTTGAATATTACATAAGATCAAGAGCCACTACAGAAGAATCCTAAACATGATCTACAAATGTCTCATTCCTCATGTCATGCTGTTCCTGAACCAGAGACAACATCAGAAGCTTCTTACCTGGGCTTAGAGAAAAAGAACTGGACTGTTAGTGGTCCAAAATCCTCTTTTCAGATTATTTTCTGAGACAGGTCCATTGAACCATGCTTTTGCTTTGTGTGGGCATCAAGTGTTGGAAAATGAAATCATCATCTCCTTAAAGCTTATTTAGCAGAAGGAAGCATGAAGTGTCTAAAAACCCATGAGCAACACCAGCAAATGACATGGCTCCCCAAATCATCACTGTGGAAACTGACTTCAAGCACCTTGGATTCTGAGCCTCTCCAAACCTCCTCCATGCAGACTAAGACCTTGATTTCCAAATGACAGGCAAACTTTACTTTCATCTGAAAAGATGATTTTGGACCACCGAGTAACAGTCCAGTTCTTTTTCTCCACAGCCCTGGTAAGAAGCTTCTGACGTTGGTTTTGGTTCAGGAGCGGCTTGATATGAGGAATGAGAGGTTTGGAGATCATATGATTTGTCTGTGTGTATAGTGACTCTAGATCTTATATAATATTCTTTTTCTGAAACAGTGAATTGGGTTTTAATTATCTGTAAGCCCCAATCATCAAAATTTAAAGAAATAAAGG
>JAVSBU010000090.1:2257310-2269786 GCA_033118015.1 Loricariichthys derbyi | reverse complement strand
CAGACACAACCCTCACCATTTACCCGGGCTTGGGACCAGCACAAAAGATACACTGGATAGTGACCCCTAGTGGCTGGCTTGCAGATGATTAAACTTGTGGATCATAAATAGTGACATCACAGATATTTCCAAATTCATTCCACTATTATTTGTCAAACACACTTACTACTTGTTTTAAATAGAAACACCTCTGTTCTGAGTTGACTAACTTGACCCAAGCCTAAACTTTAGAGATCCAGCCTTTGCGTTCTGACACTCAGGGCCAAAACCTTCAGGAAACTGCCTGGACTTGACAACGATGCAGGGACTGAACACAACTCTGTACCTGACAGACCTCCAAGATTTGAACTTGGTTTGTATCCCCCCAGTTCATAACTGGGCTTGAGAGGCATCACAATAATAATTTCCTGTCCAGCCTCCCCTCCATCGTTGTAACACGACCACGCCAGAAGGCACTGTGGACGTAACTGTAACGTGAAGCTAGCTAGTGCCACCCAAGTGCCCTAAGATAACTGGGCTTCACTAGAAAGTCCATGCAGAGTTAACAACTGTTCTGATGGATCATTTTTGTTGTTTGGCAGTCATGAAAATGGTCGTGTATTATTTTATCGTGATTAGCACTGCTGCCTCATGGCCATGAGATCCCTGGTTCGGCACCCTGCTTGTGAGTTTGCATGTCCAAACTCCAGGTACTCCATTTTCCTCTGACATGACATCAAAGACATGTGTTAGGTTTCCAAAGTGCCCTTAGTGTGTGAATGGATGTGCCCTATGATAGGCACCGGCTCTCCCGCGACCCTGATCAGGATAAGAGAATAAGATAATGAACGGATTGCTTTGCTGGTTATAAATGCGTTGCTTTAGACATGCAGTGTCTCCCCTGATGTAGCCTAGCGGCTAAGATGCTGGACTATGGGTTCAAATCCCACCTCTGCCAAGCTGCCACTGTTGGTGTCCTTGAGGAAGACGCTTAACCCATTGTAGATCGTATCAATTGTAAGTCGCTCTGGATAACAAAATGCCGTAAATGTTATGGGTTCACACTTGCAGGCTGATGGTACTTGCTGGTACCAGAACCGGAAGTCTGAAAGCATGGTCCATTCGAGATCAGGCCTCAGCACTGAGAGGTCTAACTGCTCCACTTTAGTGACCTGCCAAACCCAAACCAGAAGCTATATACATTGTGCAGGACCATGCTGCTGGTTTCTCTGGTGAACTTGCTGGTATCCAGTGAAGGGAATCTTTTATTCCCAGAAAGGATGGAGTTGCTCGAGCTGCGGTTTATTAAAATGAAGATACAAGACGCAGTAATGTTTAAAGCGACAATAAAATACGTAACTCGACTTTAATATCCCATAAAAATGACACCGTGGATTGTTTAGCATTGCAAACCACCCAGTTTTGCTCGGAGCTGCCACGAGCCTGCGAGAGAAATAAACGCTTTGTTTAGAGCTAATACAAATGCAGACGTAGTAAAAAAATTAACTGATATTCAGCTCCTGCTAGCTTTTTTTTCCCCCTCTTTTGTTTTACGCACGGCTCTTTTTTTACCACATGGTTGTGACAGATTGTTTGAGCTGGAAGGAAAAGCCATTCGGAGCTAATTAAGCAGCCATTCCGGGCGCTATTCGCGGGGAGAAGAGGCGCGGCCATTTGTCAGCGCTCTGCCCCTCGTGGGCTTGATTGACAGCTCAGTGGTCGGACGGAGAGGCTTCGCCAATCTGAGCCAATCAGCTGCGCGTAAAGAAACAGGCAACGCTCGGATTGGACAGAAGCGAGGCTGCTAGGTTGAAGACCCCACGTGGGACAGAATGGCGCAGGCTGCACGTGATTGGTTGATTTTCTACGCGCAGACATGTTGGGTTCGAGTTGTTGTTGAGCCGACAGCCTGATTTCAGTGATTTTTATACGTTAGGTTTATATTCCGTAAAATCTCGGCACGCACACTCATGTGTTGCTGCACCATCTAAAAGTATTGAATCATGTTCGAACAGGTGCGCTTGGTTTTAATCATAATTCGTTATTCTGCGCCGTGTTGTTTTTTTATTATTATTTTTTTTGGGTTCACAATTCGCACAAAAATGAACGAATCCCGTTCGATGTGATTCATGGCAGCGCTTTCAGTCGTGACTGATCTGACGGTTTCGCCTCCTTAATTTCTCCATCACGACGAATTCAACCAGACGCGACCCGTCCCAGAGATTTCAGACGGTCCTTAAGATTTGGATCCATCCTCCTTTCCTATAAGCTGTTGGTCCAAAACACGTTCGAGCTCCAAAATGGCGAATATGAGGTCACGACCGAGCGGTCCAATCAGAGCACTAGGTGGCGGCGTGACCCACGTGGGGGCAAACGGCTCCGATTGGTCGAGCTAGATAAACTCCATGCTCAGATTTGATTGGATGGCAGTTGAAGCCTTGGTGTCAGTGGGCAGTCTGTGTGTGGTACTGCGAGCGGTGCGGAGAGAACCAGGCGAGTGCAAGAGCGAGAGAAGGAGGAGAAGGAGGAGAAGGAGACTGGCACGGTCCGGTTCAAACTTCGCGTTTTCTTCCCTCCCTTGAATGAAAGGAACCGCTTCATTCGGGTTCAGAGAGGAACAGTGTAGCTGAACGCTCGGCTCCTTTGAAGTATGGGAGTTTTGAATTTTTGAATCTTTTCAATTTGAAATTGGCCTTTGATCCGCCGCGGTCAGAGCGAATTGAGACCGATCGACCATTGGACTTCGCTGTGTGGTTTCGCTGGGACGCGGCTCGGTTTTGAGAGGCTCTGCTCGGTTCTCGGAATAAAGCGACGCACGGTGGATGATTCGGACTGTTATTGTTGAGCTCCGGGAGACTATGCGCTAAAAACAGCCTGCATTCGACGGATATTTCGTGGAGACAAAAGGTATCACGTCGAAGATTGGCGTTTATCCTCCGGAGTTGTCTCGTAGTATATAAAGCGGACACACTTCCGATTTTACTCCTAAACGTATTTCTAGGCTCAAATTCCCACTGTTTTGACCTCGGCGTTATTTGTATAGACCGCATAAGGAGATCTAATGGCTTGTGCTCGCTGATTTGATTAGGGATCGGGTGTAAATCTCCTCTTTTTTACTGGTAATCTGTTGCTGCTTTAATCTGAGGCTGTAAACAAAAACGAGAGGAAATCGTGAGAATTACAGTAACCACACTCAGCCAAACAGGAAATCCCTGATTGCCAGGACAGTTGAAATCGCACGGTTAACATCGACAGTCTGGCCAACACTTGTGTTTTCTCTTCGATTGTTTGTATCAGGATTCACGGATTGGAGCCCTAGCAGGAGATCTGGGCTGGGTGCGAGGAAACCCTAAAATCGAGAGGGTGGTGCTTTCACCTGCCCTGCGTCCCAGACCTCCCCAAGATCTGCACACCAGACCGGGGACACGACCCAAGATGTATCCCCAGGGCCGGCATCCGGTGAGTACCTACCGGGCAAACGGGTTTAAGCACCAGTGATCACCTCGGTGGGGTGTGAGAGGCTCGTGCAACGGTTCTGAGCACAAATCTCTAATTCATGGCTGGAGTCAACAAAGGAGTCCTTCTTGGGCGCCTGGTGATGGGCTAAAATACAAATACCCGACTCACACCGGCCTCACAATGAGGGGACTGATGGTTCTCAGAAGAAAGTTGCCAGCTTTCACACTGAGGAGGGCTTTTCCTTTGGTCTATTGAGGGCCTTAAAGTCCCTTGTCGAACCTTTACTAGGTTCGGGAGTGCGCTTCAGGTAAGGTGTTCCTCTGAGCTCAGTGAGGTTGGACTTAACCTCCTAAAAGAAGGTTCTGACCAGTCAGTGAGACCCACACACTGAGTGATGCCACCCCACCCCCCAAAAAAAAAAAAAAAATAAATAAAACGAGCAACGGGCCGAGCTCCAGGCAAACCAGCATGATGCAGAGCCCACAGATGAAATATTATTTCCCTGAGAGTCAGGAAGCATGAAATGTGTTATTGAGACCAGCGGCGGTTATTTCCCTGAGTCGCATCACACTCTCTCTCTTTGCACGGGAGCCTAATGGCACTGACTGGCGTGATTGTTTCTGGTTACTCTCGTGGGTGCAGCTTGGAGGGATGGGTAGACTTGTAGCAGATTGTCTGAGCCCGGTGATCTTGGTTGTTTGCAGGCGCCTCATCAGCCCGGACAACCCGGGTTCAAATTCACGGTGGCAGAATCCTGTGACCGGATCAAAGACGAGTTTCAGTTCCTGCAAGCCCAGTATCACAGGTAAACTCATCTTCTCATGGCTTACACTCCGTGATTGTGTGTATTATGGCTCTATGTGGGAGTTGCTCTTGTTGTGCTTCTTTGTGATGAGACTTTAATGAATGTCTTATGATGTGACATCACACGGTTTTTACCCACGTATTAGGGAACATGGAGCATTAGGAGCAGGGGTGGGTGGTATGGCCACAGTCCTCTATCATGGTATATAGTTATAGGGTCTGTGGTGGGACAGTGGTTACGGTGCTGGGGCGAGCTGCCACTGTGGGGCCTTTGGCCTACATTTGCTTGGGCTGTGTGGTGAATTATAGAATTTAAATTTCCAATTTTTTTTCCAATTGGTACTTAATAGCTTTGGTTTCGTGTATCCTTTTTCTGTAAGCGTGTCTAAATGAGCTGAAATGAAGCAAATGATCCAATATTACATATCTGTGAGGGGCAAAACTCAACTTTTACTTTCAGTATCTGTTTAACTTTATCTAAATGATTCCTTTAACTGTTGAAGTATCAGTATGAAAGCGTTTTGGCTCATTCCTCCATACAACATTATCTCTGGGATTTCGGTGGGTTTCCTCACACGAACTGCTCGATTCAGGTCTTTCCACGACATTTGAGCTAGACTTAAGTGTAGGAGTACAACAAATTTAAATAAATTTGAATTTGACTTTCTTGGCTTTTCCAAAGCAGGATTTTGAGTCACTGTTTTGCTGCGTGTCCTCGTATCTTTCTTCACAATTCATTGTGGCCCTGAATCAGCAAAATGTATCCAAACCGTGATACTACCACCACCATGTTTCACAGATGGGATAAGGTTATTATTCTGGAATGCACCTTTACCCAGGCTTAATGCTTCTCATATAAATCTAAATGGTTACATCAGAAGTCCACCAACCTTCTTTTTCCGGTAGCCTTTTGGCTTGTCTGCTTGGTCTTTAGCAAACTGCATTTATTTTGTTTTATTTTTTTGGTTTTCTCATTGTAACCCTGCCATGCACGTTGTTGTTCAATGTTTTCCTCGTGGTGGACTCATAAACATTAGCCAATGTGAGAGGCACCTTTAGCTATTTAGAAGTTACTCTGGATACCTCTAACCTCAGAGTTGAAGTTTCCTCCATTTTTTTTACAGTGTCTCTGATTATGGATTGGTGTAGTTTTTGCAAACTTGTCCAGCCTGAAGAGCCTCAACGACTCTTTTTCTCAGTTCTTTTGTTCGTGAACATTTCCATGAACGTGTCGTGAAGGTCAGACTACAATAGCTCCGTGTTCCCTGAATACAACAGGGCGTCAACTCGCAACCTGACTGTCTTCCCATTGATTTTAGAGGTTCACATACTTTTGCCACTCTCAGATACGGAACATTGGATTGTTTTCCTATATAGATAAGTATAATATTTGTCGTGTCTCAAACTTGTGAAAATCAGATGATGATTTAGCTCATTTGTGCAGAAAAACTTTCAAATTCCAATACCTGTTAAGTTTTCTTATAACTATGTAACAATATTCACATGCATTGTAACAGTTAAAATGTAAAAGCAAAGCAGTCTGCTTTACCCCTGCTTATCCTGTTTAGGGTCTCAGGGTAAGGTCCGGACCCATACCTAGAATTTACAGATTGTTGCTGTGCAGCATTTGTTTATTCAGCACCTGTAATATACTAAAGGTCGTCATGCAGTTAGCGTTTTTTTTTTTTTTTGTTCCCTCTGCTGTGCTCAACTGACATAATCAACTCTTAACAAGTTAGTTAACGCAACTCTCTTACAGATAACGTTCTTGAAGTGCAATAAAACGTTATAATGCTTGGGCGCACACATTCTTTTCTTTTTGCTCAGAGTCATGGGGATCTCCTACACCTATCCTGGAGATCCCAGGACTGGGTAGAGGTTACTGTTGGAGCGATCCCCTGAAGAACCTCCCCATTTATACACTGCTAATCACGTCTGCATACGATACCCGATCCACCCAAAAGGCTTCTCTGGTACTCTAGCCCAGGTCCCTGTGGTGCTGAGCTAGTGCATTATCTCACTGCACCACCGAGCACCGCGTTTTAATGCGTAGGTTTTAGATTTACCATAGCGTATACTCACACGGTGAAGCGTCCATGAGATAAAGTAATCTCTTCATATTCCCACAATTTGTGTAAAGACATTTACAGTTATTTAGAACCAAGTAAAAACTCACCGGATGCGAGGGCGTGGCTAAAGTCGGTGAGTGCTACTAAGGGGACTGTGGGGATCTGTAATGTCATGTCACGATCATAAGTGTGTGTTCTTTGTTTCAGCCTCAAGGTGGAGTACGACAAGTTGGCCAACGAGAAGACGGAGATGCAACGCCACTATGTCATGGTGAGAGCCGCGTGGTCTTGTTAGCATGTCCTTCAGAACATCAGAGTCACGGGTCAGATAAACAGCCGAGTGTTTAGAGTTTACTAGCCCAGTTTATCTGACTGATAGTGTTTGCAGTGATAACCGTATCAGTTTTGATTGTGTGTGTGTGTGTGTGTGTCAGACAGACAGACAGACCCAGATATATATGTATATATCATTGTGAGGACAGTGTCCCCACAAGGATAGAAGTATCTGGTCCCCACAAACGTCAATATAACAAGCACCGAAATACCTGATGTTTTATTCGGCCTCATAAATAAAATATATGTATAAATAAAAGAGGCCGACGCTTTAGGTGACTGAGGTTATTATGGGGTGGTGTTGCATTAATTAACTACAGTAATATGATGTGAATGGAAATTAACCATGATGACAGACAAACGTGTGTGTGTGTGTGTGTGTTTGTGTGTTCACTTGTCTTGCTATACTTGTGTAGTTTAAAGTTAAAAAGCTTTTAAAAAGAGCCAACTTATTTGTTTTAGTTTAGGTGTGGGTGTAGCATTAATCATTCATTGTTGTTCATGTCAATGGAAAGTTCTTATTATAGGAAGGTGTGTGTGAGAGAGAGAAAGAGAAAAGTTTCGTTTATCGTTGTGAGGCTCAAATGTCAACGCAATGATAGATATTTTGCTGGTCCTCATAAGGAAATTTGAAAATACAAAAATGGAAACTTTTTTTAAAAAAAAAAAAAAAAACAGAACCAGTAGATTTGCTTTGGGTTACTGAGGTTGGTGGAGGTGTTGCTTTAAATAACTACAGTAAAATCATGTCGATGGAAAGTCCCCACAGTGACAAAGGCAAATGTGAGTGTTTATTTGTTATTAAATGGTAGTTTGGTCAGAGTTTGAGCTGGTGTGTAATCGACTGTGCCGAATTACAGCCTGACCTGGTGTGTTTGTGAACGTGTGAGTGATTCATCAGGCTTTTTGTGTTGTAAACTCTGCTCTAGAGGATTTTACTGTACGAGCTGCTTTACGTGGACTTTACATGACGTGGGGTTTAATAGGTTGTTTTGAAAGCCATATTTGGAGGATAACGCTACATATGGTTTAGAACTACAGTACATATGGAGGTAAATGTGAGGGTTTAAAAAATGAATCGTACGACTTGTACCTGCGATAAGCAGTCTAGGGATAAGAGTCTTGTTGAGGGCCAAGTCAATTGTGGCTGGAAAAACAACTACCTGCATGTTACCCATGCTGGTGCACGGGGCTTTTATTTTGGCGTAATATGACGTATTTCACAGTTGAACCATAGCACCAAATTTGGAGGTATTTACCACTTCATGCAGATCGATTCACCCAGTTTGGGTCGTGGCCTTTCTAAAAACTCGGGAGCGGCGAGAGGAAAAGCAGTTCCCGCAGCCTGATGGTCTCTTATCTTATTTGGCCACACAAGGGATTGACTTGACTTGACATGCCAGCGCTTTAGTTAAATATTATTTTTCGCAGGAATGCGAGGTGAGCGAGATAAAGGGCTGCGTTAGATAAACAGGCTGAAGCAGGCCGGAGGCCAAGAGGTTTCCTGACCGCAGCAGAATCAGAAGTCGACTTCCGCGGGTGATGGTCCTCCTGCTAGCACAGATTAGATGGGACCAACTCAGGGAGCCGTTGAGTTTCATACACGGTGGTGTTCAGGACGCGCGGTGATGGAAGAGCGAGAAGCGTGGTGAACCACAGATTCGGAGGGGGTGTTGCAGAGAAGAGGCGTTTTATGGAAGGCAATAATCCTGGACGTCCCATAAGTCCTTATCGTAGGGTTCACGCAACTTGAAACACAAATCTAGATGCTTAATGTTAGTGGGAGATGGATTATATATCAGTGCTGTTTGTGAGGCTTAAGGGTGCTACAGTGAGCATCACTTGATCTACTCAAAGGTCTGCTGCACTCTTCAGGCACCCTTATCCAGAGCCACTTATGCAGCATATATTCCAAGCAATTACGGATCAAGGGCTTTGTACGAGGGCCAAACTCTGGTGGATCGACGGTGCTGTGATTTGAACCCTAAACCTTCTGTCTGATAGTCCAGTACCTCCATCTCCTGCTTGGTTATTATGGATGGAACCAATTTCCTTAATGTCTGCCAAGACTGTGTGTATTGCTGTCTTGATGCCTGCTTATTCTGGCGAGGGGCTTTGGGAGTAGTGACGGTGTGGTCCTGTCCCTAGACTGGGCCTAGATTCTGTCCCAGAGCACACAGGTCGGCGGTACAAGCATGGCCTGGGACACCAGTCCATTGCAGGGCTTGATAGGGATTGTGGTTGTAAGTCTGAGGGACAATCACATGACCATATTCGTTTCTATAGAACTTTTTTACAACCGTCTTAAAGCAGGGTTATAAACATTTTAGGTCCTTTGCTTTAACTGAGCAAACCTAGGGTGACGGTGGCAAGGAAAAACGTCACAATGTTATAAGGAAGACGTGACCAAGACTCAAGAAGGGACATAACCTGCATAGCAGTCTAGATGTCTTGTCTAAGAATTAGTTACTTAAATAAAAAGTCTGTAGTAATTATCTAAATGTCACAATTTAAATAAAATGTAGACTGTGCTAAATTGAAGAGAATACAACTCGGTTCTTCAATATAACTCTATAACATATGAGACAATAATACTTATAAAATAATCAGGATTGCAGTGGGTATCTCTGGGATTCAAACTCATGTACTTAGTGGTGTGGATTAGACGTGTGCCACATTTGCTCTGTGAAAATATAAAAATGTTAGTAAGCCCTATGCTATAGACTTGTGGGACACCCTCTCGTATTGCAGCTAGATGGACACGAGCTACAATGTTGGGGGTTCGAATCCCAAAAATAAGGAGCCAGATCTGGCACTCTTCACCTTTACCTGCCTATTAGTTATAACACCCTAGATATGGACACCTGCTAAGTGGCATAAATATGAACGCAGTTTAATCGTGTGAAGCTGTTTAAATTAATCCTTTCAATCAAGAGCCCTGACCCTTAACTGCTCAACCGTGTGATCGGATTATTTGGCTGTGGTTCAAAACCTCTGCTATATAAATATGTATGTTTCACAGTCTCGGTCTGGATTCTTTCGAACCTTTTGAAGCGAGTCGCTTTAAGAGAGCAGCAGCATTCTGAGATCAGGACCTGCATTCATTAAACGTTTCCAAGTGCTCTCGTGACTAAAATTCCTCGGCGCTCGATGTGGCCTTGAGGAGGAGCAAGAGCGATTATGAATAGAATTCCTTCAGTGTTTTACGACGCAGTCAGTCAGTGATGCAAATGCATCATTTTTTGTTCTGTATACTTAACTAACAGGTTTGCATTATGTATTGGCCAGGCATTCGTCTGCTGCCATAACTGCAACTTGTTGTTTCTTTGCAAACTGTAAAAATGAGCATAAGTTGAGCTGTGCGTCTTTGCGGAGGACTGAAATAGTATTTTCAAAGCAGATCCTCAATTATGGATCGTTTTCAGCATCTATCTCTTGCAAACACTGGCAGGTGTAAGTGTGCACCGGCCCGCTTGGACCCAACAAGAGTCGCTGGTGGACTCAGCCTTCTTTAAACCTTTCCTACGTAAGTCTGTGACTTGACAATTGCGAAAGAATGATTGTTGCTTTTATAAAAGGAATTAGGATTGAGGTGGGTCATCGCAAATAACATCATGACTGTAATGATCTACGGCACTCTCCTTACATTTAGCAGACGCCCTTATCCTGAGCGACTTACAGTTCAAGCAATTGTGGGTTAAGGGTCTTGCTCAAGGACCAAACAGTGCCTTGGCAGAGGTGGGATTTGAACTCAGGACCTTCTGGTCCATAACCCAACACCTTAACCGCTATTTAACCGTATCTATAAGTTGCTCGTTTAACCTTGCCGTTTCTATCCACGTGTGTAAGTACGGTGGCGAAGGGAGGGCTCGCTCAGAATTTTGGAGCCGTTCTGACCTGCGACCCTCTCTGGGAAGCCTGATGAATGCCAGTCCTAATCTGCATTCCTAAAGCCTCCATGTTGCTCTTGGGTGGTTTGGAGTATCATTAGAGGACACAGTGTTTGGTAGGCGCTCTTGTGAAATTCGATGAAGTCGAAGGGATCAGGTGAGGCGAGATCAGATTGCAGCGAGTCGAGATTGATTGAAGCGTGAACAAAGTCTGACTCCTTGATAAACCCGCTGGCTTTTGTTTGCGTGTGCACCGTGACTCATAGTAAAAATAACACAGCTTGGGCGCATCGCTATCCAGTACAGGAAGAGTGCGTGTTCTGATTTATTATTGCTTTTGCTTTGCGAGTAACGTAAGAACGTCTGGTCTGGGTGGGGGGGGCAGTAGGCCCTGATTTGGTTGGAAGTAAATGTCTGATTATGGCGTGTGTATGTCAGAGACAAAACCAGATTGTCATTTGGGGAGGAAGAAATGGCTGATTTCACACATCGATTCACCCATTACAGCAATAAGGACCGCTGTGTATTTTATTAGGACTGATGGTGTTTCTAGGCTGAAGGCAACGAGTTTCATCTACGACAGGATCATCGTTATCGTTTTATTCTGTGGCCACGTATTCACTGTATCATGAAGTAGGATGGAGTAAAGGCACCACATGGTCACCACTTAAGCCAGAGGAGCTGCCTAACAGTGACACCACCAACCTCGCAATCTACGTGGTAGATTGCTTTGAGGTAGTTCGGTGTTGAAACGATTGTTATTCAAAAAACGTCGGCTGCATTGTTTCACCATCTGCAAACGAAGGACCGCACAGAACATAAAGATTATAAAAAGCTTTGGGACTCCGCTGTCCATGACAATCACCGATTCATTTGTGAAATACATGGTGAATTGAAGCAACAGTTTAAATCAACTATTGACCGCATTACACTTAAGATGCACACTGGCTAACATGAGCTAATACAGAGACATTTTTACCAAAATCTTTGGAACGATGCAATTTATTATCTACAGTAAACCCCCTGTATTCGTGGGGGTTACGGACCAGAACCTCCCGCGAATAGTGCAAATTCGCTAATGCTTGCAACCCTCCCTATTTTCATGGTGAAATCCAACCATGCGTGAACGTGTTTGAGCTTGGCATCGCTGCCGTGGCTGTGCGTTCGCACTGCGTTATATATCGAACAATGAGAGCCCACCTTGTAGAGCCATCTGAATGCCAGACAATAGCATTCGAGTATTGGAGTTAACATGCACACACCTAACTGTTGCGCCATCTACAGGACGCCAGTAGTAGTAGGAGTTAGGATATGACTTTGAGACGCTCATGGAAACACTCAAATAACGAGTACATACGTACTAACAAGCAAATAACAAGTAGATATTTTCCAGAGAAAATTCCGCAAATGGGCGAATTCGCGACTGCTGATCCGTGAATAGGCGGGGGTCTACTATATTGATTAGTATCGACACAATCTTCAAATATCAGAGACTGTTATTCTATTTTTTAATGTGACTTTAATGTTGCACACCTCTAAGTACAACAGCGTTTTTGGACCGCTGATAAAAAAAACAAAAAACAAAAAAAACCTTGGATTTTGAAGATAAACTCAAATTACGAGAGCAAACTTTTTATTTACGTTTATTTAGCAGATGTCCTGATGCAGAGCGACTTAAATTTTTACCTTAATATAATCTAAGAAATTCTGGGTTAAGATTCTTGCTCAAGGACCCAACAGTGTCAGCTTGGCAGAGATGGGATTTGAACCCTGGACAGGGCCTTCAAATTATGCCAGCGCCAGGCGGATTTTCCACCTACTCCACCACTTTTTAATTTAAGTAGTGTAATTCATATTTCACACTAGGTGTCAATCATAACTTATGATAAGGTGCCGGCTACTTTGGTGCCCCCCCCCCCCCCCCCCCCCCCCCCCAAAAACA
>JAVSBU010000090.1:2245215-2257300 GCA_033118015.1 Loricariichthys derbyi | reverse complement strand
AAAAAAAAACAAAAAAAAACAAAAAAAAAACAAAAAAAAAAACAAAAAAAAAAAAAAAACTCCAAAGCAGTACTCAAATTCCAAAACCCTTTTTTTGGTGGATTGGGGGGGGGACCCATATTAGGTGTAACACCAGATACTGCTGAAGTGTTTGTGCTCTTCGCATTGTGAAAGCTCATGAAAAAAAATATGCTGCATTTGTAATTTTGACTTGTTTGCTTGATTCTTATTCTTTCTTTTGCAGTATTATGAGATGTCCTACGGACTCAACATTGAAATGCATAAGCAGGTATGTAACCATTTCTCCTTCATCCCATTGATTAAAACACACAAAACCCCAGTGAGCTTGTTTGTACAAATATTTATGGTTTGTTTTGCATTTCTGGTGTTCGTTACACAAGTTGCTGTGAGTAATTAGTGGTTGTGTATCCATTATGTCACTTCAGTTTAGAGATCAGTAGCGTTTACAGATTTATTTTTCCTTTTACAGCTTCTCAAATAAAACAAAGGAGTGTGAGCTAGTTTCCTCGCTCAGCATGTTTTGGAATTAGCAGAATCAACAAGTGCTAGACTCCAGATTCCAGAATGCAGTGCAGCTTAATTGGGGTTTGTGGCAGGCGGCCAGTTTGGATGTTTAGTGAGGAGGGTGCAGCTGAAGGTTCTTGTGGGTAACGTAGGAAACGAGAGCAAACAGAAAACAAAAGGTGATGGCTCAAATATGTATTACAAGGATAAGCTGAAACCTTAAAAAAAAAAACTCATAGATGGAATAAGAAATGACGTTGGTTATCAAGTTATAACAGCATGTTAAGCTCTCGGACTTTAGCTAGTAAGTGGGTCAGCGCCCATAGATGGTGTTGGATGTGGAGTACAAGTAACAAATTATGGCCAGACAACTGGGTTGGACGTCTGCTAAATAACGAGTCGTGTTAGGCAGCTATTGACAGTGGTCCAAAGAGGGAGGGTTTTGGGGTCCAAAGCTCATAGATTCATGAGAGCTGTCCAAATGGAAGGATGGAGCTACTGTGGTTTTGGATGCAGCACACAGCACAGCGCCCCCTATTGAGTCCCAGAACAGTGTTAACCAACACTAAAATCACCCACAATGTGAGCTGTTACTGTAAGAACAACAAGAAGGTGGTTGTCTGGTCTGAGTCACATTTTTTTCCATCACGTGGACAGTCATGTGCACCGTTACCGTTAGCTTGGGAAAGTCATGGCACTGTTGGAATAAGACTAGGTGATGGGTAATGGTCTGCTGGGAAATCCTGGGTGTGGGCGTTAGTGTTGCATCACACCGATTTAAACGTCGTTATGGACCAGATGGATTTAGTGTATTGGCCGGACTGTGTGTATAAAATGCCAAATTATGTTTGCTTTTGTCCAGTCTTTACGTCATCTGCTTTAAATTAGCAAAAAGTCATAATGCGTTAGTCTTTAAGTGTAGAAAAATCAACAAAATGTGAAGTTTCAGGGTGGGACTGTGGTACGGTGGTTAGCACGCTTGCGTCACATCTGATATCCCGAGTTCAATCGGACCCTGGACTCCATCTGTTTTGAGTTGGCATGTCCTCCCAGTGTTCCTATGGGGTTTCTCCAGTGTCCTCCTACGTTCCAAAGACAGGCGTGTCAGGTTAATTGGGATTTCTAAAGTGCTCCTAGTGTGTGTACGTGCCCTACGATGGATTGGTGCCCTGTCTAGTGTTGTTCCTGCCTTGCACCCTGTGTCACCGGCTTTCCCGACGACCCTGACTGGGAACGAGTGCTTGAGACTGATTGAATAAATGTCAAGTTTCATCTTATACTCTGCTCTGCTGTGTAATGAGACGTGTTTTCACTGAGGGCTTTATCATTGCTCTGGGCCTGCACAAGGTTAATGTTCTCAGCTAAAGAACAGTGATTTGGATCAGCGCGCTCTAGCCATCAGTCACTCTCTGTCTGTCTGTGTCTGTCCGTGTCTGTCCGTCTAGCCGAGCCGAGAACAAACAGGCTGAATGACCAGCCAGCTTGAGCGAGTGATTACTGACCCAACCGTAATGCATGATGTGGAGTTGAGCTCTCCATTAGAGGACGTGAGGCTAAATTATAGGAACAAATGTTGGTTTGACAGCAAGCTTTAGAGAAATTTGCATGATCTTCCCACGTGGAATAGACGTATATAGGGTGTTTGTTGTAGCTTCTAGTCATGGAAATTTGGCTCAGATAAGCTCTTCCATTGCTTTCTTGTACTTGATGGTACGTCTGTTAATCTTGAGATGATGGATGCTCCTAATGCCTGTGGAAACCTGAATGGGTCGGGCTTTGTGTAGAAGTACTGTAGAGCCAAAATGGAGGAAATACTCATTTTATTCACGTACACTACGATGAACCCACAACCTTTTCTCTTTCGTAACTCTTCCCCCCTCCAAAGCAGAAGTAAAACTAATGGTACTCCTCAAAGTGCTGAGGCTACGCTAAAGGTACCGTGATGAACCCCAGTCTTCAGGGCCGGCCTAATTCTTATAGCCATGTGACCTGCAGACGTCAGTCCCTGAGGACAGCTAAGATGGCCAAGTGAATAGCAGGGCGTCATTAAGGAGCATTGAACCGGGCTCCTTTAATTATGGAACCTTGTTGGGTTCCTCATTATGGTGACCTCCTGCTGCGCAGTAGCTTGGCCTGCTCTTTGCTTCCTCTGATTTTTAGAATCCTTTTCACTGACTGTGTTGAAGTTTGGACTGAAACTTCATCTGTCAATAAGGAGCTCGAGCAGAAAGCTTGCTTCATTAGATGATCTGTGTCCAGAGACGTGGAGGAAAGGTTTCTAGGCTGAATGAGAGTTCAAGCTTCCTTAAATGAGTAATTGATTGAGGTTTCCAGGAACTGTTTGCTGAGGTGCTGATGGTCGACCTGTCTTTGAGCCAAAGCACACATTCATCAGGTCTTTGTATGCGGGTGGGGATGTGTGTTGGCCGTGGTATTCTGTTACGATAAAGGCGTTCCTTAGGCTCGCGGGTGTTTGTTGGGTAGTAGGAATGTTTCTTTAGTGGGAATAGGTGTGCTCTGGAGTGAGCGGGTCTTAACTTGGGTTTTTATTTAACCTAAATGGAAGTGTGCCAGCACTCCGTGGTGATTTGGAAACAGTATCTCGTAACCGTTCTGCGTTTCCAAACTGTGTGTACTTAACGGTCTTATGGGTAAACCTAGTAATCAGAAGCTTCTTAGACATTAATGGCTTGGAGGTGAACCTGGATTTAAGTCTTATGCTTGAAATGATCAATTAATTAAAGAACATTAAAGGTGAGCTTACAGTTAGGTGTCTTACATTTATTGAGTCCACGTTGATTTTAGCGGAAGTACGTTTATAAAAGAGTAGTTTATTCGCTTCTGTTATCAGAGCTTGGATTTGTAGCGATTAAATCTTATCTCCTGAAGAATTATCACCATGACAGTGATCTCGTGACGTACAATTACCGGCCACTTTATTAGATACACCTTGTTTCCACCCTCATTATTCATTTTCTCAGTTTCACTTACGTTATACAGTACTGTGCAAAAGTCATTTCCAATGGGCTAATAACCATTTATAATTATTTCTCAGTCTCTTTATTAGAATGCAGACAAAAATACAGAATTTGTATTTAGTTATTAAAAAAAAAAAATCAGAAAAAACAACTATAGGCTGCAAAGGTAAGTTTTTAGCGTGACCTCCCCTTACACTTGAGCAAAACAGCATCTGGCAGCTTTATCAGGCTAAGATGAGCTAAAGCTCACAAAGATTGGAATGAAAATCAGTGGAAAAGAGGATTATGGAGTGATAAATCCAAGTTTAAAATTTCTGGGTGCAGCTGTCGGTCATGTGACTCCCAGTCGTTATACCATTGCTGAAACATCAAATCTTATGGTGGCCTAAGACTTTTGCTCAAGACTTTTGTATATCATTTAAATAATGTCTTTGCCTAATTATGATATTTGAGAGAATTGATCATCCACCAAAGCCTGATTGTAGACCCCTGTTTTTTTGTAATATTCGCTTTTATTCAGTTATTAGCTCCAAGTATCTAATATTGATTCAGGTTTTTATTCATATTTTGTGTGTCACCGAGCCACTTTCTGTTCAGATTAAGTGTAGAGCAGTTTTCTAAAGATTTGATCTGTGCTGGAGGTCCAGTGTTTCCTCTCCGTGCGTTTCATTTCGTGGACGTTCTACATTGGGATCTCCACCCCCAAAAAATATCCTTTATTATTCAGTAGATTAAATGAACCCAGGGCTGTAATGAGCTTACAATGAGCTCTTTGGTTTTGTTTTTTATGACGAGCTTTAGGTTTGTGTGTGCACGTATGGGGTTGCTGAAGCATCTGGCCGGACTCTTTGCCCAAGAGCTGGGCCGCTAGGGTTACGACCTTTGGCCTTGCTCCCAGGGGATGAGCGTTAGGGGAAACACAGACGTCAATAAATAGTTGGAGCAGGATTTGCTGCACGTTAACAATGGCTTGAGGGAGAGGTGACTCAACCCGCCCCCCCCCCCCCCCCCCCCCCCCCCCCCCCCCCCAAGCCCTCTCACATGACCGCTCAATACGCCTTTCTGCTTCAGGCCAGAGAGATTAGACTCACGGGGGTCATGTGTTTGAACAGTTGTGTGGCTGTTTTGCTCTTTAGTTTAGGGACACTGTCAGACACTGGAGCCATATCGTAAAAATGATTTGTATGGGATCAGGTGGTCATACTGACTGGTAAACCACGTGAAAGTGTTTTAATGATGACATAAAACGAGAACAGTGGCGTTAAAACTCTGGGCATTACCAAGTTTGCTGTAGGATTATTTTGGCAGTTCAATAGCATTCTAGACCACGACCTTAAGAGGGGTTTTTATATGCAGGAACTAGTGATGCAGCACCGACCTTATTAAACAGACTGGACGTCCAAGTGACGTGTTCGATACGCATTCCCTCTCTTTGCCGTGGTTGCTCTTTACTTGAAGCCTGTTAATCCAAAACGTGATGAAGATCAAACATCTGTTTAATATGAACAGAACAAACTGTATACATCTAATAATCGTGAACGATCAAATTTTTTTCTTTAAGGAAATGACTTTAGCAACGTGAAATAATGTCGGCTGCTTCTGTGCTGCAATAAGTCAGGATAAAAGCTCCATGCTGGAACTCTTAGGAAAGTCAGTTTTGTGAGCAAAAAAACGTTAGATAAATGTGTTTAAAGATGACCATCCAAACAGCATCTGTTCGCTCTAACGACTGAGGAATTAACCAAATTATTATAATGAATTATAGTAGAAAATAAACACTTTTTAATGCAGGATGTTGTGGCCTAAACAGCCAATCAGTGCTGCAGATCCACGAGCAGAGGTGGTATTTAGAGTAGGCTCTAAAGTTTCACTTAAGTCCATTATCGTAGCGAGTGCTCGCTTGCTTGTTAGCTCATCTCTAAACTCGGTTGATGTATTTAGAGACTCTTTTTGTGCGAGTTACTCGTGATAAGTATGTAAACTGGTTTAAATTTACTGAGTCTCTGTTTCGTCTGCCTGATATTCGATTTTTTTCGTAATTCTGAGGCATTTTTTGCTTCCGACAAACAAAAGTACGTCATTTCCATCAGTCCACAATCACTCGTGTTTTCAGTGGTGCTTATACATTTGCCTACAGTTTTCTTGTAAAAATGCTTTTTATTTTATTTATACAGTACGCTTTGACCATGTAACTATAGTAACGACCGGTCAACGACCTATTTCGCAGAACGTAATTCGTACGTTAAACGTCGCATACCTGTAGGCGTATTACCCGTTTTCTGTTCAAGCCAAATTAAATCAAGTGTGAAATGAGTCTAAATATGAAGTATATTTAATTATTAAAACGAACATGTAATTTAGCTGTTATTTTAAAAGTATGTCATACAACATCTTGTATTGGTGACACAAAGTCCTCCTATTTATGTATTTAAAATGTTCTGTTTTTACTCATTTCCTATATTTTGGGCCTTTCTAAGCCCGTATGGGTCCAGTACCAGGCTTGTGATGTACGAGGCATTACATAACAGGTGTCTAAATGGTGTATAATCACATGTTTTAAGCCTGTGTATTTTTATTCCTGCCTCTGTCTGTGCTCTGTATGTCCTCAGTGATTTGAGTGCTTCACTCCTTTGTTGTTTTGGCCCATATTTAATCCTAATCAGTGTCTCCTTCCGCTCAGCTAACGCCAGTGGGAACAGGCAAATGGGTCTGCTCGCGTGTATGTATACGTGTGAGTGCTCTTCACGGGGTGCTAGACAGCTCTGAGCACCTGGAATTGTGAAGCCGAGCAAAAAGCCTCCTCAGCGCTCAAGGGCTCTGTTTTCACAGCCCTATTTTTTTATCGGCCGTGTGACGGAGCGGCACTAAAAGCTTTCAGCACGCTTCGCTGGAAACGGCCACCGAACGAGAACCTCGACACCTAAACACTAGGTTCTGCCCCTCACCGTGTGTGAAGGAGTAACTGGGCATGTGCGGGGCTGCTTTGTACAGTTTGATTGATTTAATAATGGAGGAATTTGGCTGTACGTTTATGGTCGTTGGAGTTTCATCGGGTGGTTTTGCTTTGTCGATTTGATTGGAACAAGTAACTGGTTGATTGGCAGAATCTTTATGTACTAAGCATTTCTTATCTAATAGTAAGTGATTTGGGGCTGTCAGATTCCTCAAATATTTGGGTTGATTAATTGCAATTAATCACTTTTTTTTGCTTCCATTTTACTCTTAAAGAAGTGAGTTATCCATTAAAAAGCCCATAGCAGCCGTACGAGTGGGGAATATAATCGTTGACATAATGCAGTTATTATTTTTAGTAATTCAGTAACTGTTTTCATCATGGTCTTCATTTTTCTCCATATTTCCATTGTTGTTTTATCCAAATTTGTTATTCTTTTGGAGGAACTTGCTAACACAAATATGAGCTCTGATTGAAAGTTGCTGCAATTTGAAGATGTTAATATGTTGATCTTGATCTTTGTTGTCACGGTCCGGTGTTTAACCAAGGCATTTTTGTGAGTTGTAAGTTACTCTGAATTTGGGAATTAGGGCAACAATGCAAAAAGTAATACGGTCATTTCTTACTTAAGTCTTCTGCATAATTGTGCATTAAACGTTATACACACAGTACTGTGCAAAGTTCTTGGGGCACCATTATAATGACCCAATATTTCTCAGTCTCTAAAAATAAAAAACAAAAAATATCTGCAAAAAAACGCTTCTTTAGGCTACATTAGTAGGTATTTACTGTGAGCTCCACTTATTTGAGGAATTTCAGCATTTGGCAGCTTCATCAGGCTGATGAAGTTGAACCTTCTACAGTTTGAAGAGCTTGATTGGGATTCGTCTTTATTGAAGGATCCAAGAAGCAGCCAAGAAACCAAAGGATGAAATGGTTAAGATATGTGAAAGCTCACAAAGATTAGTGAAGATCAGTGGAAAAGAGGGTTATGGATTGACAAATCCAAGTTTGAAGTTTTGGGTCCAGGGGCCTAATTTTGTTGGACCACCTTTAGCTTTGATTACAACATCGTTTCCACAAGCTTCTGCAACGTCACATTTATTTCTATGCAGAGTTGCATTAATTTCCCCAAGATCTTGTATTGAAGATGGAGATTTGGACCCACTGCCTTCTTCAGAACATCCCAAAGACTCTCAATGGGGTTCAGGTCTCGACTCTGTGGTGACCAATCCATGTCTATAAATGATGTCTCATGCTCCCTGAACCACTCTCTCACAATTTGAGCCCCATGAATCCTGACATTGGATCATATTGGAATATCTTGGAATCCATTAATGGAATAACCAGGTGGTTCAGTATATTCAGGTATCAGCTGATCTCATTTTTTAGGCTCATAATGTTACTGAACTAGAACCTAGAACTGCAGCAGCAACCCCAGATTATAGCTCCGCCCCCACAGGTGAGACCTTTTTTGTATCCTTTTTTTTTTTTGGGAGGGGCCAGTATCTACACTCAATAATCTAATGGTGGCCTAAGACTTTCGCACTGTACTGTATGTAGGTACAAATTATTTGAATAAAAGGTTATTTATACATTGTATATTTTAAAAATTGAGTGCTTTATTCTTTTTTTAAATAGTTAGAACAGCTCAAATGATCCGTAAGTGTATATTTTACACATTTAAGCAGCAAAATAGCAACAATTGATTTTAGCCCTTTATTCATGTGTAATGTTGAGGAATAAAACAAAACGAGAAAGTTTTCGCATTGTGCTTGTTATTCCCAAATCAGGACCACCCACGGTCCATGGCTGGAAGTTTACTGTAGAGCCCCATCTATTGAGCGTCATGATCGTCGTTCATTAGCATTCGCCTGTAGATCGGCTTTGGACTCTCCACTACAAATCCTGGAAAAAAAAATCAGTTCTTGTTATTGTTACCATGGTTTTCTGGCACAGTGTCACCCCCCCTCCTCCCTCCCCCATGCCCAAACACACTTACCTCCCTTCATAGAGGAGCCGTTATTCCTCCTCCCCCCTCGAGCCGTTTATCCACATTAATTGGCTGAGTTGATCTGACGGACAGGCTGAAAATCTGGTTTAATGACCCGCCGCTGTGTGCATAATACGATTTCGCTGCCTGCTCTGGTCAACCAGAGCTCCAATTTCCATAATGATGTTCGAGCGAGATCGGGCCGGCTCAGTTGCTGGGGCAACCTGGGAGATTGGCTCAGAAATGGAACCTCTGAGGCTCGAAGGGGGTGGGGAGGGAGGGCCGAGCGTGTAACAGGCAATCATGTGAGCTTGACGTTTGTGTAGGTGTTTGGTTTCAGTTCCGTGTGATTGACTGGGCTCTCCCCGACTGACACACACACCCCCTTCTTCTTGACTCCAGACAGGGTCAGCACCCTCCCATAATCCCTCGGGGCAAACCGGCCCAAAAATGACCGGAATGTGTTGGGGAGGAGAAAGGGCTTTCACGCCTCCCTCACCTGCTGAACCATCTGCTCCTTTCAATAATCAATTTGTTCACCGCGTCGCTTATTCGTCCGCCCTCTCACACACTCGGTGTCTTTCAGTCCCTTCCACCTCCTCCTGGTGTCTCTGTCCTTGTGCTGCATGTGGAATGTGGGCGATCTGGGAAATGATAATTGTTCAGCATTACAGTCATTTATCTCGCAGCCCCAAATCAACATTAGCATATTTCAGCATCTTAATGAAATAATCTGTCTAGGTAATGAGAGAGAGGAAGCCAGATGCTTCTCTCCCTCTGTCTCCCTCTCCACATGTCTCTTTGTCTCTCTGACAACTTGTGTCCAGTTGAGGCTCAGCCCTCCTTTCGCTCCTTCTCCACACTTCTCTGGTCTGGAGTTTCAGTAGTTTATAAGATTAGTAAGGTTGTAGCATGTGGTGGCCTAGCGGTTAAGGCACTAGACTATGGAACAGAAGGTTCAGGGTTCAAATCCCACCTCTGCCAAACTGCCACTGTTTGATCCTTGAGCAAGACCTTTAACCACGACTACTTACATTGTAAGAACGCATGGATAAAGACGTCCTTTAAATACTATAAATATGTATGGATTTTATCTGTATGATTGTTTTGCAAACCCTGTTCAGCTTATTTTTAGTTAATCTAACATTAAGTTGACTTTTTTGTTAGTGTTGGTGTTTGTGCTATTATTATTATTATTATTATTATTATTATATTTGTTAGTGTAGTAATAGTAGTATATTTAGCTTATTATTACTAGACGTTCCAGTTTATTATTAGTGGTAATAATTGTAATAGTTTATGAATAGTGGTGGTATTACTATGTTATTTGTAGTAGTAATCTAATTGTAATATTTTATTAGTATGTTGTTGTTTCTAGTGGAAGTTTATATTATTTGTTAGTTGGTGTATTATTATTATTGCATTATTATGCTTATTATTCTTACTAATCTTAAATTTCTTATTAATATTGGTGGTGCATTGTTATTATTTAGTATGTTGGTATTTATGATGGTAATTTATTACTAGAGTGGACCCCCATAATTGCGGTTGCGCAATCGCGAATTCACCCATTCGCGGATTTTTGTTAAAATTCATTAAAAAATTCACACGTTCACGTTTTTCCTGTAGAATATATATACAGTGGTACCTTGAGATACGGGTTTAATTAGTTCTGTAATTAAGCTCGTAAATCAGTCAACTCGTATATCAAACAAATTTCTCCCATTTAAAATAACTAAAATAGATTTAATCTGTTCCATCCCTGTGAAACGTCCCCAAACCATCCTAAATTATGAAATACATTTTTTAAATTAAGAAAAACACGTATAATTTACCAGTGCATAAAAACTATGAAATAAAAGAAGTGTTATTTAGTACTGTATTCTTACCTTGGAGACAAACGAGTTCAGCTAACAGAGATGAAAGGCAGAGGGAATGTAGGCACTGTAGACACGTAAACTAAAAATAAAACTGCACTTTCTTTACTTAAATTGAAACCACAAAAACTTTTGATGGCCCTCCCTCGTTATTTGAGTTTCCATGAGTCGTTTCAAACGCATATCAAAGTGCATGTTCACTCCAATACAATACTCGAATGCTATTGGCTGGTGTTCGGATGGTGGGCTCTCATTGGTTGATGCATAATGCAGTGCAAATGTGTCACAGTCATGGATGTTTGGATTTAACAATCAAAATAGGGACTTACAAGCACTTTTAGGGGGGTTACAAGTAATCATGAATTCTCACTATTTGTGGGAGGTTCTGGTCCCTAACCCGGCAATTACTGGGGGGGGGTCCTGTACTGTGAAATGATATCGCCATGGGTTTGATTCACTTCTTAAGGCTAATGTGTATATTATATATGTGCATATTTACTAATAATGTGTATGTGATAGAATAAGAACTAAACTCTAAATAAACATCGATTGGTTAGTACTTAATCGTACTTAATCATGTTTTCCTCTCATTTTCTTCCAGACCGAGATTGCGAAGCGCCTGAATGCAATTCTTGCTCAAATCATGCCTTTTCTGTCACAAGAGGTAAACAGACTTCTTTATTTCCTCACTATTTCAGCTAGTATTTGGGAGGGGGGGGGTGTTCAGTTCCGTTTTGCATGCACTGGTTCTAAACCCAGTAACTAGTTGGTTTAATTAAATCACTGATTGATTTTCTGCAGAGTGATCAATGCTAATTGAGACGTGCTTGTCCTGAAACCGTGTCTCTTTCTCCCGCAGCACCAACAGCAGGTAGCCCAGGCTGTTGAGCGTGCTAAGCAAGTGACAATGACCGAGCTGAATGCCATCATCGGGGTACGTGGACTTCCCAATCTGCCTCTCACCGTGTGTATAACCCTCTTATTCCTTCATTTGGCCATAGGCCAGGAGCAAACCTGCACTCCCTGCACTGACCTCACACTGACCCCCGAGACCACTGCTGTGCTGAAGCAGCGACTGATTTAATTAACTGGCGTTAGTAATCTCAGTAATTACAGTTCTGACCCATCGGTCTTTCAGTCACATGGTTTATTATGACATCACAGAGGATGCATTTTGGAGATAAGCAGGCTGTAATCAAAAACGTCTGCATAACATAGCATGCCCAGCGTGGGGCAGTCTGCATCATCGCATATGATTTATAGATTAGCTGTGTCGATTAATCCATTTCTGCTGCCCTCTTTTGGTCATTTCTGATCCGTTAAAAGACGTTTCAACCAAGGCCATCTCAGCTACCTGCTGTCCAGGTGGGAACCTAAAATTCTACCTGTTCCACCCTGGGACTTCTTATTGCAGCGTTTCACACGACACTCGTACAAAACGCAGACAGAAGGCTCAGTTTGGCTACAGAACAGATTTGACTGCAGAATGCATCCAAAATGCTTATATTTAATCGTTCATCAAAGACTAATAAAGTCTGTCTTCCAACTGAGTGTGCATTTCAGTGATGTGCAGGTTTGGTCCCGCCATTTACGGTCTGATTATTTTGATTTAACTTGTAATGTGCTGATGCCATTTTGTTCAACACCCTTCATTTCAGAGTGTGCTGATCTCTCAGATCATCGTGTGTGTGTGTGTGTGTGTGTGTGTGTGTGTGTGTGTGTGTGTGTGTGTGTGTGTGTGTGTGTATATGTGTGTGTG
>JAVSBU010000090.1:2095435-2108844 GCA_033118015.1 Loricariichthys derbyi | reverse complement strand
TGAGATGGTTTGGACATGTCCAGAGGAGGGACAGTGGGTATATTGGTAGAAGGATGTTAGAAATGCAGTTGCAAGGATGAAGAGGAGATATATGGATGCAGTTAGAGTGGACATGGAAGTACGTGGTGTGAGGACAGAGTGTGATGGAGGAGGATGACTCACTGTGGAGACCCCTGAAAAGGGGGTCAAGGGGCCAAAAGAAGAAGAGGAAGAAGTACCCTACTTTGATCTTGGGTTTGGGTAATGGTCACTGTTGCACCAATAGGGAATGATCCCAAACCCATAGAATATTGTGTTTGCATTCAACGCCTGGCCCAGCCAAAAACCTCAGCCCATACAGAATAAGTTGCACCCGGGTTCCCACAGTGGTGGGCTTGTGTCTTATACCACTAAAGAACTGAGTATCTTAAAGTGACTAGGTGCGAATGAGGTCTGGGCTGAACAAATGTCCTTTGGGAGAACCTGAGATCAACATGTAAAATGCACACACACACATAAGCATGTCTCCTGTAAAGACTTGAGCAAGCTTTAGTAGATTTACTCTACTACTGAAGAGCAATAAGCTCCAGTCTCCATGGTGCAAGGAACCAGGAGATGCATCTGTGTAATGTGTATAAAACTGAAAACGCTAAAGCCATGCAGCAGAGAGTCATGGGACAAATGGGCCGCCCTACAGAACAGATCACACGCTTGTGTTGCTATGGTTACTCTGTTAGGCAACTGGGTTGCCATAGTGTCTGAGAAGATCAAAGCTCAGCAACAGAACAAGGGATAAAGAAAACACATACACAACTTTGGTCTATTAGCATTGTGAAGACTTTCTATTGGCATAATAATACTATAGCTTATTACTTCTATTCCTTTGTAAGTTTTTCAAAATATGCAGTTTTTGCTAAAAAAGAAAGAAAGAATGAAATAAAAAGCTACTTTCTTTGTGACAACCATGTACTCACAAGCTAAAAATGTCATTTTTTTATCCTTGAAAATATTTGGCCCTCACAACGATATATAAACTTGAAGAACAATGTGTGACTGTGGTAGCCTAGCTGTTAAGGTGTTGGACTCTGGACTAGAAGGTCCAGAATTCAAATCCCACCTCTGCCCTTGAGCAATGCCGTTAATTACTTGGATTGTAAGACTGTATAAGAATTGTAAGTTCTGGATAAGGGCATCACGAACAAAGTATATAGACAACAGCTTTGTGAAACTTATGTCTAGCAGTGCAACGTATTGAGGTTATAGCTAGAAAGCAAAGAAAGAAAGGTCACAAAAAAACAAATTTAAATATTAACAACCACTGGACATTTTAACAACCACTTATGTCACTTTATTGAAATCATGGGATGCCAATAAATGTCTGTTTAAAAAGTAGCCTTTGTATTATATTCAAACTCTTGTGCAGGTTGCTGGTTGCTCCTTTTGGAAATGAGCTTCATGAGATCATCTTCAAAACCTCAGTCCAGAACTGCTGAAACAGCACAGAACACCTCCAGATCTCTGCTTTTGCACTATGAACAAATTTGGGAACGACCCACTGGAGATCTGTTGCACTGTTAAAGCAAACGCTTTAGATTTCCCTTCAAAGTCTCTGTAAGAGAAACATGTCATGCTGATGTACGTGTACGAGGCCACACCGCATTCTCTTCCATAGGAGGTGTTGATCTGAGGGTTGCAATATCTGCAAAGCGTGCTGATTGCATGTTGCTATGCTTTAATATATCGATCTTAATGTGTCTCTCCATCCACTCACTGGATTCGGAATACCAAAGGGAAAGAAATACAGGAACACTACACACCTAAAAGCAATGCATAAACATAAAGCTTGTGTATAAGTGTGTCTGAGAGCTGGATTTAAACTTTGCATGCTGTAAGAAATCTGCAGGCAAGCTTTATATACTCTATGGCAGTTAGGATATAGATAGCTGTACCCCTCTATACAGTTACAGTACTTTGTAATTCATGCCAAAGTAAAAAAACATAAGTAGATAAGTCTGTTAAACCCATATATATACTGGTAATTGTGTGGAGGGAGCCTTTAAAATAACACCAGTGGTTATAATATAAAAGTGCATCATTCTGATTTAATGGAGCATTATATTTGTTAGCCTACAACATACGCTATAAAACTGGATCTCAAATCATAATAATATATCATGTTTATAATGGTTTTCTTAATTAAAGATCAGAATATTTGATAGACTATTTACTGTACACTTTCATTTCAGTTACACATAAATTTTGTTACCATATCTACCCTTTTCCACCATCGCAACATTACGTCTTCGTTCCTCTCTTGATTTAAATGATGCAGAAATACTGAATCATGCATTCATCACAACACATCCTGGAGATTGCAACTCGCTTTTCTCAGGTTTTTTTATTTAGAAAATGCCTTTAATATCTATTAAAAAGTCTCTAATGTTTCCAAACCTTGCTACTTGACATCTTACATGGTCTACAAAATCTTCCTTGCACTTCAACAGCCACACTTGCTCTCCTGGACTGTTTTCAATTCAAAATTCTCACTATATTACTGAAAGCACCTTCTTATGTCTCTGAAATCCTAGCTGACAGGACAGGGCACAAGGCAAATAACCCAATCCATCATAGGTCACACACACTCACACACTAGGGCCACTTTTCAGTGTAACCAATTAACCTAAAGCATGTCTTTGGACTGTGGAAGGAAACTGGAGCACCCAGAGTAAACTCACACGGACACGGAGAGGATATGCAAACTCCACACAGAAAGGACCCAGAATTCTTCACCTGCCATCAAACCTAAGATGTTCTCGCTGTGAGGTGACAGTGCTACCCTCCAAACCACCTCAGTTATAAACAGTGATAGCCAAAGAGAAACCTAGTGTTTTTAAAGTGCTAAAATCATATAATTTTGGTAAACTGAAAATATTATTCTTGCAATATACTTGCAGTATAGAAAATATTAAAGTAGTAGCTTACTTGTATACTTTCATCAACATAAAAAGTGGGATATGAGTACAGTGGTATCTCAGTATCTGTCATAATTTGTTGTAGAAGTGGAACAAATTAAGTGTGAATGATCCGTGAGCTCCAGATACCATATGCATTATATGCATCAATTATATTGTACAGGTGCCACCTATTTTATGATGGAAATACAATCCAACAAATCCATCATAAGTTACATTCATCATGAACAGAGGTGTTATTATAGTCTATACTGTCTCATATTGGAACACTTACATTAAGCTACAGTTGGGTAAATTCATTAACACAAAGCTTATTTTATAGAAAAAAATAATGTACAGTAACCCCGCCCCCTCCCCCGTAATTGCGGGGTTAGGGACCAGAACCTCCCGCACATAGTGAGAATTCATAATTACTTGTAACCCCCCTAAAAGTTCTTATAAGTCCCTATTTTGCACTATGTTATGTATCAACCAATGTCAGCCCACCTTGTAGAGCCATCCAAATGCCAGCCAATAGCATTTGAGTGCTGTACTGTATTGGAATGAACATGCATTTTGATATGCTTTTTATAACGGCTCATGGAAACTCTCAAATAACGAGGGAGGGCCATCAAAAGTTTTTGTGGTTTCATTTTAAGTAAAGACAGTGCAGTTTTAGTTTTAGTTTACGTGTTTACAGTGCCTGCATCTCCTCCCTCTTCCGTTAGCTGAACTCATTTGTCTCCAAGGTAAGAATACAGTACTGAATAACACTTTTCTTTTATTTCATATATTTTGTTATGCATTAGTAAATCATACATGTCTGTTGCTTAATTATAAACATGTATTTAATAATTTAGGATGGTATGGGGATGTTTCACAGGGCTGGAACGGATTGAATCTATTTCAGTTATTTTAAATGGGAGAAATTTGTTTGATAGACGAGTTGACTGACTTAGGAGCTCTGTTACAGAACGTATTAAACTCGTATTTCAAGATACCACTGTACATATGTTCTACAGAACAAAATGCAAATGTGTGGATTTTTCAGCGAATAACAAGTAGATAAGTTCCAGAGAAAATTCCGCAATTTGGTGTATTTGCGATAGCGGAACCGCGATTACAGGGGTCCACTGTATTAAATTGAAAAGCAAAAGCAAACTGCTTAATCCATTGACAAACTCAGGTCGCTAGCTGCTTAGCTTCATGTCTCCACAATGTATAGCATATGCGGTTCTCACTGTTTTCCTTTCAGTTGGCTTTTATCAGTTGCCTTTTTAGGACCCACTGTGATTTATTTGCGCTAAAAGTAATGTACTAGAGACTTCAAAAATAAATAAAAACACAGGAAACAGTGGTGATCTGCACTGAATGAGGGCTAATGTGAGACTCAATTGTAAATTGTGCCTCTTGAATCTTATTTTTGCTGACTCGAATTACGCGACTTAATTTATTCAAAGCCTAAGCAAGAGTGCCGGACAAATCTTTCTCATCACAATGCGTCCAGAACCAAATTCTATGAGTTCTGAGGTGGTCGAGTACCGAGGCACCACTGTGTAGTATATCTGTTACCTATAAATTCACTTGTGTATTTCACATTATAGCTGCAGCATGAAATAAAACCCATAAATTAATTGTTTACTTAAAGTTTACTACTTATAAAGGACACTTTATAAATATGTATATAAACTAAAAAGAGGACCAATACTGATCCCAAGAAGTGTACTACTAACACATTGAAATTAGTACTTACTATGTAAAGTATACTTAGGAAAAAATACTTGAACTTTAATACATTTTTCTTAATAATGTAATGTAAGTATGCTTATTTGTAAGGGAGCTGTAATAATGTTGAGAAAGATATCTGTAGTGACCTGCTTCAATCTTATGTTTTTGCCTTTATACTAACTTTAATTTAAGCATAAAATCATCTCTGTTATCCTGTTGTCCTGAGGGTTTGTTTTCCTGACCCAGTTCTGGGCACGAGACCAGAACAGATTAATGATGCGGTACTTCTTGCTCATATTATTAGGATATTAGGATATTATTAGGATATTAGGATGTGTATTAATTACAAAACGGCTTTAGACTCAAGGGCTTATAATGGCAGGATGGTGCAATCCACAAAGAGAGGTAACTCATGAGTGGCAATAAAACAGCACAAGACTTTAAATAGGAGACCATATACATGAAAAGGCTTTTAACAACACAAATGAAAACACTCATGCAGTCCACACACGTCCAACAATACTCACACCATGCCACAAATAAATAAGTTAACAGTAAGATGTACACAAAAGGACAAAGTGTAAAAAGGGAGGGAACCGAATGAGAAGCAGCTGCCCTCGTGTAACCACTCATCTACATACGACAAAAAGACATTATCAAGTTGGATCACAGGAGCTGTGAGCCATGCACAGAGTGGTTGGAACACCACGGTTCATGACACACACAGAATCTGCAGGCTGCCTGCTCCGGTCAGGCCGTTCAGCCTCTACACACAGAGAAAGAAGAGAGACAACACACCAGTTATTAGTCAGACAGGTGAGTGACGTGAGGATGATGCTCAAAAGAGAACGAACAAAAAGCAAGAAGGCTGGAAAGATAGAAGAAACGAGATCAGAATGTGGGATCAATACACCGTCAGAACTCTCAAATCGTTAATGCAGACACATTTCCCATGCATCCCTACCATGCTCTCAACACAACTGGCATGATGAATGATGCAGCAGATTCAGACCTGTTCTCCAGATCTGTAACCTTCATGCAGTTCCTCTGCTGTTCCCTTGAATCGTAGGTAGTTTTGTTGCTGTTCATGCTCGTATGTGCATTGTGTCATGCTAACCTGCATCAGAGGAACACTCTTCTTCTTTCTGCTTCCTTCAGCGACCTTTGTGCAAACCTCTTTTTGCCCTTCAGATCAGGCCAAAGAGAGTCTTGATAGGACAAAATGCATAAAAGCGTATACATGTATACAGACGTGCACCGTTTAACGTTCGCGTTGTGTCCTATGAAACAGGATGTCAGTCGAAATAAACCGGACCGGACATTATCATAGTCACATTGTAGTTTAAATACTTTGCACATAATGTTTTATTTTAAACAATAATCTTAGTTAGAATATAATATTACCTTTGTATCTTCTAGAAATGTGGAAACACTTAGCAAGAGTGAAAGCTACCGTGTTGTTTTCTGCCTTTTTAGACTGAGATTCTTTTTTCTGTCAGCAGGGGTCGCAAAGGTTCCTTCAGACTAGTTTTCTGTTATTCCAATGTGAATAAGATATGATACAATGGAGCTCCAATATTATGCGTTCGGGGGGGGTCCAAAGACCCAGACCGCGATATAGGTGGAACCGCGATGTAACGGATCCGACACAAATTCGTGTATTACCGCATTTTAGAATGTGTACATATGACAGAATGAGCGATGGAGAGAATGAGAGAGAGGTGGTGCTTGCATGTGGAATGGAGCGTGTGTGCAGAGCGTCCTGATTGGTTTAAATAAGCCAATCAGCTTTCAGTGTAGGCGGGCTCTTTGCTTGAGGAGAAGTCAGTTGGCAGAGAGATAGTGGCCCAAAAACGCAAATACGAAACGCGCTTCACCTCAGATTACATAAAACATTATCCTTGCCTAATAAGGGTAAAAAATAATAACAGTTTAGCGAGACTTTGATAGTTTATATGACTTTTATAGGAAACAAATGGGGTCCACTGCATGACGCGTTATATTGTATTCCGCGATACAACAGATCGCGGTATATCGGAGCTCCACTGTAATAAGATAAGACAGATTTTTATTTCCTATTCTAATTCTTTTAAGACTTTAAATCCGTTAAAGCAAAGGGACGTCGACGGGGTGGACGTTAAACAGCACATACCTGTATACCCAGTATGTAAACACATTCCATTGGACAACAAAAACAAATTGCAAACAGGTTTCATACAAAATTTATTTCATGCTAGAATTAGAATCATGTGCTCTTGTATCTATTTTTTTCTTTGCATAACATCGTGCATGCATCTGATTTCTCCCCCCGAAATTCTAAATTGCATACATTGCTCTTATGCTCTAAATATACATTTATCTTGTTCAAAATGTTAAACATTTCTGTACCTAAAAGAAAACTTATAAATGATGTGTAAAACACATCTTGACGCCCTCTTTTTTTTAAAATATCTTTTTTTTTATTTCTCAAAAATAACACTGTCAAAAGTCTTTACTTAATATGTGAAATAAAACAGTTGCTCACAATAGCTCTCCACATGGTCTACGCACCAATATATTAGCATAAAACAGAAAGGTATCAACTAAATCTGCTCAGATTTTTTTTCCTCTTAATAAGATCCAATAGCACAAGCATGCCAAACAGAAACAACATGAAAATGCGTGTTGAACCGACCACACAGAAATCATGATGAAAAAGTTTCTTTCATCTTGATCAGCAATGGCAAGTTTCTCCTTCCGTGTTTGGGGTCAATATGACCAGAGCCAGCTTACATGTGGTTAGTAGCACAAATGAAAATGTGGAAGAAAAATCGAAGGATCTGCTGCTCTAAGGAAAAGTACACTAGAGTGAAGAAAATATATCGTTATCATACATATATTCATAACAGCAGAAAGCATTTTTCATTTTTTTTTGTCTTACCACCATGCAACTCATGCTAAAATGTACGAGTCTTCTACATTTGTCCCAAAGGACATCGTAGGTTATATCATTAGAATTGTTAGTGGTGATAATGAACCTTTGCTCTGTTCCACCCCTCGTCAGCAGATTGTACATTGCCTTAGGTGTATTGTATTGTCCACACCTTTAGTCCTTGTCCAGAAATGTCCCCTTGGTGCCCTGGAGGGGTCATCCGATGGAAAAATTCGCCGCCGTTATGGAAATATTTGACATAATTCCAACAGTATCCTATTCATTTGTCTCTGCCTCTCTCTATTTTTTCTACATGCCTCTCTCTCCTTCAAAAAGTGACCTCAAAGCTCTCAAGCCATTTTGGAGCCAAGAAACGGTGGAGAGGGAACGTTCCACTCTCTTGAGTCGCTGCTGTCCTCTCAGGTAACACGGAGAACTTCTGTCTGCATATACTTAACTAGGACAGTCTCGTCTTTACAGGAATCTGTGGTAGAGAATACAGGGGAGGGTGGGGTTGCTCAGGGTCATCCTGCCACTGCGTCTCGGCCATTCAACTCAGCTTACACAACGAAGAGGACAACGTGAGGACATTTCTCACAGACGAGGGGTTATGGCAGAAAAAAACAGGACTCTTTCACAATCCAGATTAGCAAAAAAGAGAGAAAAAGAGGAAGAGCAGTTGACAGAGACACAGAGAAAGGAGGAAAGAGTAGAAAGTGACAGCTGCTGAGGTCAGCAGGAATAGGCTCTGGCATGCAGGAGGAGTCTGAGGTGGGGCTTTGTTTGGCAGACACCTTAAGATGGGACAGAGGTGACCATTTTGAAGGTGATGCAGAGTAAAAGGAAGGGAACTCGCCCCTAAGCAGGTAGGTTCGGAGACATAAGGTGCAAAGACTAAAGGATAAAGGGTGTAGTTAAGCATCTCTGGCTCTCGTGTCAGCATCGGAAAGGCTACAGACTGCATTCGGAGATGTGCAGATTTTGTGCATGGATATGCATGTACGTATATACATGTGTGTCTGCTGGTAACAACCTAGGGCAACAGTGCAAAAATTATGAAACAGAGTATGGTTCTGATAGGCTGTAGAAGTCCTACGCTGTGAGAGCCTAGTCTAAACACTTTCCCTGAGAACGCTTGACGTTGTTTTTTTCTCTCTAATGGCTCTTTGTAAGCGTGAAGCCAAAGACAAGAGACAAGTGACAGTGAGCCTCTTAGACAGAGGGAGAGGAGGACAGAAAGCTGAAGACAAAAGCACAACTTAGTTGGATGGGCACAGAAAAGGACAGAGCACACCAACATAGCAGAGGATGGGGTTAGAAGAGAGGAATATGGCTGTAAAATCTGAGGAAGTCAGCAGACACTGACACCCACTTGTCCAAAGTACCAGCCCTGTTGGCTATGGTGCCCCTCCTTCAGGGATTTTGGTTACCTTAGCTTGGTAGAAAGGGGCAATAGCAGTCTAAGTGACACAGAGACTTCAAACGCTGTTCTTTCTTTTCTGGATGTTTTTTTTTTTACTTTGGATGAGTTGTCAGCAGCTTTGCCTCCTTGTAAAGGCTGTCCGGTTTTCATGCAATTAAACAGAGCACACACATGCACAGAGGAAATGTTAGTTTGGGCTGGTATCAGATAGAGAAAAGGTTAAACATAGGGTTTGACAACGTATGGAAAGATTTTTAAACCTACACCATAACCATACATTGATCTTCAAACTTCTATTAACCATCACCACTACATTTGGTTGCTTTGCACCATACTTGAGCACGATTGTCCCCCCCTCCCTGCTCCACTACTGGCCTGCGCTCACATTGCACTTAAACTTTCTGGGCCCGAGCATGCTTACGGCATCATGATTTGATGGAGACAAGCTTGCACAGCACAGGTGGACTTCATGATTGCGTTTTGTGGACTTTTCTGACTATACATTTTTAGATCATTGATTACGCAATGTAGTCATTTTTCGCTGCTCATGTTGCACGTATAAGAAGTTTTTTAACAGATGTCGTGTTCCAAACTCGTATCTCACAACATGCATAATGTGTCAGAGTCCAACTGAATACTTGAAGAGGTGCGATCACACTAGTCAAACCAATTTTGCAGGTTTTATAGATCCTTCATTCAAACCTTCACAGCCAGCTGCACTTAATTTTCCAATCTTATACAGTTCGCAATCTTCTTGTCTTGTCTCAACAAGATGAGAGCAGCATCCTTCTTATCTCTTAACAATTCACTTCTGGCTGATTTTTAACAATTGTGTCTGTTGTTTAATCTAAATTTTAAAGACAGAGCAACGCATAGTTTGAATCCATAGATATGAAGATAGATTCATATTTTAAGAGTGTAGTTCTGACGATATATAATGTACATACCATGTAGTTTTTAACTTCTTTTTCTAGCATGTTCTGGGTGGGAAACCAGTCCATAGGAAGGCTGGAGCAAGTGCAAGATGATCCCCCATTGGCTATTGGAATTGCCTATTTAGCTTTACCTCTAAGCCAGGCCTTTCATTCTGGAGTACAGAGTTAAATCAAACTTGGATATGTTTTTTTGTTTTCTCAGAGTTTAACGCTTTTCTTGACCCAATACCAACCCTAGCAGCAGGGCACATCATGCTCGGAGGCCTTTGGACAGGCCCAGTACATGCATCACACAAGACCAGCACAGAAATGTACAAAATTCACCATATGACAATAAATATGATATTCAGTCACACACACCACTGCATCTTTAGCGATATTCTCTCTCACTCTCACATGTATAATCACCATTCACCAAACACAGTCAACACAATGGAGGAAAGAATCTAAGACAGAATTACACAGTGTGTGAGAGTGTGAGTTGTGTGCTGAGTGTGTCCTTATGGTGATTCTAAAAGAGGACGTGTAATTAAACAGAGCATGCTCACGTGAGACACAGAGAGACAGTGCTTTCGCTTGGATATTGATAACACTTACTTAGCCTAAGGACGAGGATACTCTGTACGACACTGAAATGGCGGGACCTCTTTGCTCTTCGCTTTATTGCATCTTTTCAGTGGAAAGCTACCAAGCTAACAGCTAAACAGTCATGTCTGTGTTTAGGATGGCCGCACTGGGTATCGGAGAGTTCGGGAATGTGATGGGGATTTCTAATGAGTTCACTTTCTAATGAGTTTGTGGCTTAAAAGACTTCTGCGTTTGCTGTTAGGGATTATAAGTGGGGCTGGCAGTCAGGTGGTTACTCTTGCATGACCATCCTCCTGGCTGTGCGTCCAGCCTAGCTGCAGCAGCGGGTAGCCTAGCGTGGGACCGGCCGACTCCCCGCCTGCCCTCCCTGAGAATGTTCCAGCTACGGGCCAATCAGAAGATCAGAGGGACAGATGGAGAGATAACATACGCACAAATGGACAGACAAACGGACGAGCAAGTGGAGGAGATAACAAGTAAAAAACAAACAAACGACAAGAAAAAAACAGAAAAAAGGAAAGATTAAGGTTGGCCCAAGAAGGCAGCTGTATGTGTGTGTTAAAGTGAGAATAAACATAATGCAACAACGAGACTGGGAGGGAAAAAAAAAAAAAACTTATTTGTATGTTCAAATAAGTGGATCAATGTAGCTATGGAGTTTTGAAAGTGTAAATTATATTAGTATCTAATGGAATTCATCAAAATCACATGTAAAAACTGAAAAGACTGTCCTTTTTACTCGACAGTGAGAAGACTGAAATGTGGTAAATGATGTTTCAGAATAAAAGTAAAATACTAAAAAAAAAAAAAAAAAAAAAGATTTTGCCGCATTTTGCTGTTTGGACCCTCTTTATGTCACTGTCTCTCTGTTTTGGATGCGCTCTGTTTTTGGAAGATTTGGGAGGTACAGTGTGTGTGTGGGGGGGGGGGGGGGTTTAAAATTAGTAGTTACGTACCTTTTCTCACTCTGGCGCCCGGGTGCGTGGCTCGGCCAGTCATGTTTAGAAGGAAACATGGGGTTTCCCCACGTGGTTCACAGGGGCTAAAGGTCTGGACATCATCAGGGGTGAGCGCCTGGTCTATATGCGGGCAGTCTTCATTGGCCAACGCTGCTTTGGCCGCCTCGCCGTTCACTTTGGGATCTTCAAAAACACAAGCACATGTGAGAGAATAGAGGTGCAGGACAAAGCTCGAATGGGGTGCATGGGGTTAAAACGAGGGTGTGGATGAACGGGCCACAATCAGAGGATGTGATTGCTGGGAAAAACGGATATAAGATGGTATATGAACAGGTGAACTGCGTTGTGATAGCACACTCATTCTGTTGTTAAGTGTAATGGACCTTTTGGTAACGATGACTTCACCTTCATACCTGCACTCAGCGAGCACTGGATGAGTAACAGCACCTACTTATTCAAGAAACCTAATAATGTTGCAGCGATGCATAAAATCATGCAGATGCAGGCCAGAAGATCCAGGTTATATTCACATCAACTATGAGAATTAATGTGATTTTGACCACAGTTTAAACATTGAGCAGAACACACAGCTTCAGCCTGGAGTGGAATATATAGAAATACTGCATGGCAACCGGCCCGTTAACCTGTGCACTCTGGCACCCAGAGACTTTAGCTCTTTATGGCAAATTTATGCCTCATCAATCACACAGGTAAGAAGGCAGAACACTGCCAGAACATTTCTCAGGATGAAAGCTGCTGCACTGGATCTAGAACTGTGCTGTTAGGTATCGGTCAATGTTTAAACTTTAGAGACTGTATAAATGTTAAAATAAGCTTGCCAATCTGATTTTATTACAGTCGATGTGATCTGCAACACCGGTCTGAAATTCTTTCACAACAAATCAAATCTAGGTCATCTCAGATATGCATCCAGCAGTAAACATCCAGGGTCTGTTTACAAACCACATTATGACCTTCACCTCCTCTGCCATAGAGCTTTATCGGATTCCTTAATGGTGTCTGTATGTGCATGCTGTCAAATACAGGCTTCACACAGACAGAGGCGCTGCTATGACGCAAGCCTCATGGGAGGAAGCATGAGGTGGAAGAAGGAGAAAAAAGAGGAATGAATCATTTTCGAAAGAGCTCAATGAATAAAGGTTTTCCTCTCACTCATTTATTGTTTCTGTCCCTCGTTTTGACTTCACGTACCCTCCTCTGGCTAAAGCAGACCTTTAGATATTTTCTAATTATTCCTGCACTGTGATGTAGAATTCCTGTGTGTGCATGCTTTCCTTGTCAAACTGTATTTTCTCTGCGCTGAATATTGCGTGGGCATGTTGCAAACTGTAGGTACACCAAATTTAGGCGCCATTTCTCACAAAGTGAACACTGCAGTTAAAAATAACATGCTGAAGACAGACTATGCTTAGAAAAACCATATTAAATCTCTGCATGTTGCGTGAAGATTATGAATGGGAAAGACGTTTAATCCCAGGTCAGCATTATTTACATGCGAGAGCTGGGTGAGTAAAGCAAGACGGCGCAAAGGGTGACTTGGCCTGGAGTCTGCCTTATTTCTACTTGCCTATTTTTGCTCTGGGATCTTGCACAAGTAAGAGCTCAGTAAACTTGTCAAATTTGTACTGATGTCCATAGGAGTTATAATTAAAGACAAGCAAATATCTATTTTTTGTATTTGTTGGACACGTTGCTAAAGCTTTCACTCCTTATTTTAGTCCCACTGTTCTGACAACGCAGCATTATGAATATAATTGCTTATGATAATTATTATTTATAATATTAACACCAAGTTCTCCTCCAAATTTGTCAGACTACCAGTGGCATCTGAAGGCACCACCAGAGGGCAGTGGAGGCTCTCAGTCTCAGTGAACTACACCAGGGTTCCTCAACTTTTTCTACGTCACACCCCCC
>JAVSBU010000090.1:1981382-1991629 GCA_033118015.1 Loricariichthys derbyi | reverse complement strand
TCTTTAAATTAAACATGGTGCCCCCTCACACCTGATTATCATCACATTGATTAAAACACCTGACTCTAATTTCACTTCCACATTAACTACTAATCATAGAGGTTCACATACTTTTGCCACTCACTAATATGGATTATTTTCCTCAATAAATAAATGACCAAGTATAATATTTTTATCTTGTTTATATAACTAGGTTCTCTTTATCTACTTTTAGGACTTGTGTGAAAATCTGATGATGTTTTTGCTCATATTTATGCAGAAATATAGAAAATGATAAAGGGTTCACAAACTTTCAAGCACCACAAAACATGCTGTGTTTTAAAATCTAATAATGGACTTTGGCACAATGTTCTGTTTTATACATTTTGCCAATATGGGTCCATTGGGCGTTGGCTGTAATGCATGTTTTTAGGGACTGATTCTCTGGCTCCTTCTATCCATCACCATTAACATTCAGCACCATTAACAAAATTCAGCCAAGCATTGACATTAAAATGTTAGTGATGTGTTTAAATTGTAATGTGACTATCTGGCCCTGGCCAGGGTTTGTTATTAAGGTGTAATAATGCATTAAGTGAAATACTGCCCTCTGCACACCTCTCAGCACACTGCACTGCTTACAACCTGCTGCAGGCTTATTATAGGCTAATTCTATAGAGAAATCTTTTGCAAAGGCTGAGAAACAAGGCTGTGCATTCATATAATGGCACTTTGGAGAAAGTAATCTGCTCCTGTAGCCAGCTCTCAATGCCCAATTTAAAAAAGGCATGGTGTAACAAAGTACACGTTAACAAGACAAATAGGTGCTGAATAATCAAATTCTTGTTGGAGCCCGGTTGAAATGCTTTTAAATATTACACTTTGTTTTGCAGCTTAAACGTTGCCGTTGTTGACCGGGATTTCATCATCCTCTCTTGTACGCGGCAGAGGGATTGCAGCGGGTGTCGTGGGGAAACCGTTTGCATTTCCCAGCCTGTTTGGACCTAGAGATCCTATAAAGCCAACGCATAACTAAACACCTCCTTCAACAGACTCCGTCTTACAAATCTTCAGGTCATAAACATAATGTTCTCTAGATACAACACAGCAAAACCATGGGCCTTAATATGAATTTGGAGCTGAGCAGAACTCATGAGTTACAAGAGCAACTCTGGTCAGGTGGACGTTTCATAAACTGACCGACCTGTTGGAATGTCGTATCAATCAGTAAGCTCTTCAATACATCTTAGAACATGTTTGTCTTTGGAAAATCCATAACCAACAAGGGGTGTCCACATACATCTGGTCATGGCATGTATAAATCAGCTCTGAGTATTCCTTAAGTCAGATTTATGCGCTCATATAGCTGTCCCTCCATGTAGATTTGCTTTTATTTATCCCATGGCCTCCAGTCAGAGCTGGTATGCATTATATCACTGCTTGTTTGTTTCACCACATTCTCCACCCTCTTGCTTTTGAATGATGACTCTGGTCACAGATTTTGCAGACAGAATTAGAACAATACATCTCTTCCAGCCTCTTCATTAACGGCTAGCTGTGACTGAAGTTGCAGGTTCAGCATGTCTAATGTCGAACAAACACCTACATGATGAATTCACCATAGTTTGCTGCTGTCCATGTGGACACAATTTCCCGTGAGGTTATGCCGTGAGCTGATAATTAAGGAGCAGCAATGGCACTTAGCAGGGAGTTTTGATGTCTGTTTTTATTGCTACGAGCCCTCAGTGCTTTTTCCAGCAGCAGTATGAAAGTTAATGCAACTGCTGCTGCTTCTACCTGCTCATCCATATTATAGCTCCAGTCTATGGCCGTGTTTACACTTGGTCGTTTCATGGGTCTTGTATCTGGTAATAGTTTAACATGCTTACAGGCTCAATGGGATTTCAAAAGCTATGCAATGGCGTAGAAGGTTAAAGTTATGGACTATGGACCAGAAGCTCCAAGCTTCAAATCTAAATTCTGCTAAGCTGTCATTGTTGGGTCCTCAAGCAAGGCCCTTAATCCAGAAGATCACATCAGTTGCAAGTGTCTCTTGGGAATGTTGGTGGATTTTTTAATATATTTCTGTAATGACTGTTGGCTTTGTCACCGCACCAAAATATCACTTTGATTCTTTAGAAGACGGGAACAAAATAAAATTTGACAAATTTCTGAAATCCTGTGTCCAATATTGCTCACCCGTCCAAATCATTCAACTCAGGTGTTCCAATCACATCCATTACCACAGGTCTATAAAATCAAGCACCATCAGACAAAAAAAGAATGTGAAAGAACGCTTTGCTCTCAGGAGCTCAGTGAATTCCAGCATGGTATTGTGATAGGATGCCATGTGTGCAAAAAGTCCAATCGTGAAATGTCCTTGCTACTAAATATTTCACACTTAACTCTCATTGGTACTAAAACAAAGAGCAAAAGCAATAAAGTGACAGAGCAGGGTCAGTGGATGCTGAGGAGCATAGTGCACAGAGGTCACCAGCTTTCTACAGAGTTAATTGCTACTCATCTCCAGGCTTCATGTGGCCTTTAGATTACCTCAAGGTCAGTGCATAGAGAGCTTCATGGAATGGGTTTCCATGGCTGAGCATCTGCATCCAAGCCAAACATCCCCAAGCGCAATGCAAAACATCAGATGCAGTGGTGTAAAGCACAGAGATGCTGGACTCTAGAGCAGTTGAGACATGTTCTCTGGCGTGACCAATCACGTTTCTCTGTCTGGCAATCTGATGGAACAGTCTTGGTTTGGTGGTTGACAGGAGAACGGCACTTGCCTGACTTGTGACAAAGTGTACAATTTGGTGGAGGGGGGATTGTGGTTGCTTCTCAAAAAGTGGCCCCTTACTTTCAGTGAAAGGAACCCTTAATGCTTCAGCATAACAAGAAATTTTGGACAATTTCATGCTCCCAACTTTGTGGGAACAGTTTGGGGATGGCCCCTTCCTGTTTCAATATGACTACTAAACAGTGCACAAAGCGAGGTCCATAAAGACATGGAAGAGTGAATTTGGTGTGGAACGTAACCTGATAAAACACCGTCAGGATGAATTAGAGGAGAGACTGTGAACCAGACCTTCTCATCCAACATCAGTGTCTGACCTCACAAATATGCTTCTGGAAGAATGGTCAAAGATTCCCATAAACACACCCCTAAAGCTTGTGGAACGCTTTCTCAGAAGACTTGATATAGCTGCAAAGGGTGGAGCATCATATTAAACCCTATGGATTAAAAACTGAACGTCACTCAAGTTCATATGCATGTGAAGGCAGACGAGTGAAGGCTTTTGGCAATATAAAGCATTGCATACAATATTTATGCTTAAATAGGTTTCATTTGCAGAAATACGTCATACTTAGAATTTAGACAATCAGTTGAGCCGATGCCTAAAAGCAGCAGGTTTGCATAAGACTTCTCCACACCCACAGTCTGTGCATTTTCAGTACAGAGCATTAACGTTCATGTTTTGTAGATTTAAAAAAACACTGTGATGCACTTAGCTGGTGCAGATGGAGAGAATCATAACCAGTCACTGCGAGAGGGATCCCCACCCAGCCCTGCGATGTACTGGGGCCATGTTCAGTGTACAGGTACAAATATTAAGTCTTAAATTTACAAAACACTATACTTCTAATACCAATAGGGTATATTATCATTTGTTATTCCCTTAAAAGAAATGTTATTGTTCATAATTGATATAAAAAGATATCATTATAATATACAGTAGGTGGCATAGTGGTGCAGAGGTTAGTGTGGTTGCTTCACAGCTCCACTGTCCCTGGTTTGACCCCAACCTCTATTTGTGTGGAGTCTGCATGACCTTCCCGTTTCCACTTGGGTTTACTCCAGGTACTCCTGTTTTCTCCCACATTCCAAAGACATGCATGTTATGCTACAATTGATAGGCGCACTGTCGAGTAGATGAAAACGAATGAATGACATTTTAATATAAAGACAATGTTTTATTATAAAGACATGTGGTGTCTAACATCCATCCATTCTCATTAATGATTAAGGTCTTAAAAATTAGAAGAGGAAATAAAAATCTGTCTTACATAAATCTTATTCACATCTGAATGACAGAAAACTAAGCAAACATTTATGACACCTGCTGACATAAAATAGAATTGCACGCTTAAAAGGCAAAAAAAAAAATACATTGTAGCATTTCATTTTCAGTAGGTGTTTCGAATTTTAGAAAAGACACTATATTGTTCAGTACAGTAATGTACTAAATGTTTTCATATTGTGATTTAAATAATAGTATTGTTTAAAATAATATCTTAATTATTGTGTTATTTATGGTAACAGCTGGTCAACATCCATTTTACTCAAACATCTGTTTCATAGAACGTAATGCAGATGTTAAATTTGCATAACTGTATTTCAAATTGTTCTTATACAGCCAGCAATAAAATGAGACCCATCAGACTTTTTTTCTTTTTTTAATGTGAAACCTATTCAGCTTATTTGTTTCCATTAATTTCTTCATTCTTGTGCAAACCGACCCTACGTTGGAGCTGGTTGTACTACAGGCATGATTGACTGTGTTTGAGGGAGGAGAGGTCATGGTGCTGTAACAGTGACCCCTGCTGGCTTTGTGGTGGACTTTGCCTTGTGTTCTCATAGCTATAAGCTCTGGGATTCTGCAGCATCCCTGACCAGGAAAAACATAATAAATAAAATCTAAATAATAATTATAATCCAGAAAGATTTACAAATGATAACCTCACAATATACAGTCCAAGCAATTAAGGGTTCAAATGCTTAGTCAGTACAGACCCAACAGCCGCAGCTTGCTAGAGATGGTATTTGAACCCTGGACCTTCAGGTCTAGAGTCCAGTAGCTTAACCTTTGCACTATGACGGTTAGCACGTGCATACTGCAGGAATAAACAGTTTATGGATCCATGATATTTAAAGTGACAGTTAAACTTTCATCTGCTGTTTTTTTTTTTTTGTTTTTTTTTCCTAATGTAAGATCTGCTTGTTATGGTCCCAGAGCACAAAGTTGCCAGCCAGACCTGCCCTTTATTTTGGTGGCATCATGCACGTTTATGAGTCCATGAGCATCACAGGGTTGTTTGATCCTGGTTTAAGCAGCGCATTCAAGTTTAGGACTGCAGCAGCAGCACCAATGAGTGTGAGCGCGCGGACAGACCATGGGAGAGTGTGAATAGCTTGAGGGCGCAGTGAGCCGCAGTGGCCGCTGGGGGATGATCGAGCTCTGTACCGCTGCTCAGCAAGAAGAGGCGCGCGCGTGCCTACAGTGAACGGGCGCGAGCGAGAGGCGCAGACGCGCCACTTACCTCCGGCTGCTTTACATGTCATCATCCAACTTTTCATTCATGCGCGTCCCTGATCCGGTGGATTGATCAACCCGAGTGTGTGTGTGTTTGTGGAGCTGGGCGGCATCCCGCGGTCCGGAGCGACGTGTGCACGCGTGCGTGCGTGATGTAGAGAGAAGCTTGCGATGTGCAGGTGATGCCAGGTCCTGTTGAATCGAGACGCGCAGCCCGAAAGTGGCCTAATCCTGCGCGCGTGTGACGGAAAGCTCCAGTTGAGGATGACATGTCCTCCAGCTGCGTGCGTCGTCTCGCTCTCGGAATCCCACAGCAAGACGGGGCTGTTCAGACCAACCTGGGATTTTCATCCTCACCTTGCTCCAGCGTTGGAGATGCTGGAGATGGAAGCTAAGCAGATTTTCACCGCTGCTTTCTCGTGTAAGTGCCTTTAAAGGAGGGAAGGAGGGATTTTTGGCGTACAGGGGTTTAGATGGAGGCTCGTTTTGTAATATCACGCCTTGTCTCCTGTTGCCGTGCAGGCCTGTACCATTAGAGGAGCGGATGTGCATTATTATTGGTGTTCTTATGCACTATTTCTTAAAAGCAACATGAAAACATGCAATCAATTTATGCAACACCAGTTTGGGAATATAATTATAAGGTGTGTGTGTGTGTGTGTGTGTGTGTGGTGTATAACACGTTTGTTTTGTGCCCTTTACAGCCGTTGCAGGCGTCAATAGAATTCAGTGATTCATTCCTGAACCAGGAGACCCACAAACCACCAGCAGCTCCACCACCAAACCCACCACCCCTCCTTTCTCCAAACATGGCAACCATGGGTCTCTAACAGACGCTACCTCCTGCATGTGAGCTCCTCAGGTGACGGGAAACATCATAAACGTGGCGGAGGACTCCAACGCGCTTTTTGGGATTTTTACGCACCTGATCTGAATGATGTCACAGACGCACTGAGAGGCTTTAATTACTGACATGTTAAGAGGTGGAAACTGGAGGGAAAGGTTCATGCTTTTTCAATAACTGAAGCAAAACCACCAAGGAATAAAAAGTTCATAGGGATAATAATTAAAGTTTATTCTCAGCGTGCGGTGGGGGGGGAAAAGCGTCCACTTTATAAAGAGTGTAAAGGTTTTTACACCTTTAAATAAACACCAACTGCCCCTCCAGGTGTGGTTCCACTTAAGAAGATCTCCATGCACGTTATCCTTGGTCGCATCTCGATGAAGACGCATGGACGTTAACAGAAAGCTCGCTCTGGAAGTCCAGCCACCTTTGAGCAAAACGGGCACATAAGAACCCCAAAAATGGAGTTCGCTATGGTAGGAGCAGACAGCGGTGGCTGTAACGCGCACCTGCCGTACGGATATGCCCAAGCGCGCGCCAGGGAGAGAGAACGCGAGCGAGAGAGACATTCCCGGGCTGCGGCTGCGGCTGAGAGCGGCGCGGTGGTAGAGGGAGGCGGCGGAGGAGGTGGATCATTCAGCCAAGCGTATCCGAGTCGCACCGCCTCCTCCACCAACGCCAACCATGGAAGCGGCGGGACCGGATCGCGCCCCTCCTCCTCCTCGTCCTCCTCCTCCTTGTCGTCATTCGGCGTTCAGTACGAGTCCCAGGCGCAAATTGTGAGAGAGCGCAAAAGGCAGAGAGGAGTCGCGCCTTGGAGGCGGCACCGCGCGGCTCTCGGCGGGGACCTGCGCCAGTCCGAGTTGGCCCTTCTCGGCTCTGAAGAGGACGTTATGATCGAAGAGGAGGACGAAGCCGACGCAGACGAGGAGGAGGAGGAGGACAAGAGGTCCAGTAAGAGGTCCAGTTTGATCTATACCATGGACGACGAAGAAACGGCGTCTCTCACCGACAGGCGTCCGCAATCCGGATACGAGAACGTCTACACCGAGTACGGCTGCTGCGAGAGGGTTGTGATCAACGTGTCCGGTTTAAAGTTCGAAACTCAACTCAAAACTCTGGCCCAGTTTCCCGACACCCTGTTGGGAGACCCCGCTAAACGCATCAGGTACTTCGACCCACTGCGTAATGAGTACTTTTTTGACCGCAACCGGCCGAGTTTCGATGCTATTCTCTATTTCTATCAGTCAGGAGGGCGCTTAAAAAGACCCGTCAATGTTCCTTTTGACATCTTCTCCGAGGAGGTGAAGTTTTATGAGCTGGGTGAGGAGGCCATACAGAAGTTTCGAGAGGATGAAGGCTTTGTGAAAGAAGATGAGAAGCCTCTTCCAGAGGATGAGTTCAAGCGGCAGATCTGGCTCTTATTTGAGTACCCTGAGAGCTCCAGCCCAGCCAGGGGCATCGCTGTGGTGTCCGTTTTGGTCATCGTGATATCTATAGTCATCTTCTGCTTGGAAACCTTGCCAGAATTCAGGGACGACAAAGAATTCCTCAGCCCAGGTAAAAATTCCACACGAGCCAACGACGGATTTACGCCCTTCAACGACCCGTTTTTCATCGTGGAAACCGTCTGCATCATCTGGTTCTCCTTCGAGATCATCGTGCGCTTCTTCGCCAGCCCAAGCAAAACCGCCTTCTTTAAGAACATCATGAACTCCATAGACATTGTCTCAATTTTGCCTTATTTCATAACTCTGGGCACGGACCTGGCACAGCAGCAAGGGAACGGGCAGCAAGCCATGAGCTTTGCCATCTTGAGAATAATCCGGCTGGTCAGGGTGTTTAGGATCTTCAAGTTGTCCCGCCACTCCAAAGGACTCCAGATCCTCGGGCACACGTTGCGGGCGAGCATGCGGGAACTGGCACTGCTCATTTTTTTCCTGGTCATCGGAGTGGTCTTGTTCTCCAGCGCGGTGTACTTTGCCGAGGCCGACGAGCCCACCTCGCAGTTCACGAGCATCCCGGACGCTTTCTGGTGGGCCGTCGTGACCATGACCACGGTAGGCTACGGCGATATGAAGCCCATAACGGTGGGCGGGAAGATAGTCGGCTCTCTGTGCGCCATAGCCGGTGTCCTGACCATCGCCCTTCCCGTGCCCGTCATCGTGTCCAACTTTAATTACTTCTACCACCGGGAGACCGACAACGAGGATCAGACACCCGCCGTGGAGTACCCGCCGCCTGGCTGCCCATATTTCCCGGACTTCCTCAGAAAGTTCAAAGGCTCACCGTCCGGGTCCACGCTAGGCGACAAGGCTGCCGAGTATATGGAAATGGAGGAAGGGGTCACAGAATCGCTTTGCGGCATCGACAAGCAGAGCCCGAGCAGAGGCAACGGCACGGACATTGGCAGGAGGAACAGTACACATTCAAGAAGCCTACAGACAGACGTATGATTATAAATCCCCAAACTGTTGACCTTCGCTCGAGGGTTTTGCAAAGATGATTGCACAATTCACTTAGCAGCACACCTATGCGCAAGTTGGACAGGCCCACCCAGCCACACACACACATGCACAAACGCAGGCACGCATTTATTTTGGAACGGCCCGAGAGGCTGAAACGGTTTTTCGGAGATGTTAGCCTACACACCCGAATGAGAGGCGACGCAAAAATCACCAGCTTTACATAACATGAGGAGGTGTGAGTCACGGCCCACCTTTGCCGTAGACAGAAGGAGGAAACGCAAACAAGTATTTTGCATAGGCACTTTATGAGTTCCATTGGGTCGGGGCACAAAGGAGTAAGCTGTTAAATGTAAGGTTGTTATGCAATAAATTTGAAATCATTTGCACTATCATTAAATATGTTCTAGTCTCCCAGTTTAAAGCAGAGAACACCAGAGAGGCAGAGGAAGAGAGATCAGTACCTGCTGATGCACATGTTAACTGTTTCTGCAGTCATCGTTCTGTCAGTAGTAGCATGGTGTCCACAAAACCCTCCATTTAGCCACCTTTGGCTGAATTAGAGTCGTGGGTACTAGACTCTTATGAGCGTAAAACAAATCAGATCATAGATCATCATGTTTTGTTCTGATAAACCAAGGCACTGGGATTACCAAGTTGTGGCATTAAGTGTAGAGGTGCCCCCCCCCCCCCCCCCCCCAACACACAGGTGTGTATCAAACTGGTAGCCCTTCACATTAATTGGTACCCAAGAAGAAGCTCTCAGTTCCAAAAATGTTGGTGACCCCTGCTCTATTGTATATATGGTCTACATAAATACATCTATCCTCAATCCATCTTCGTATGCACCACTTTCCATTTATTTATTTTCTTCTTCATCTTTATCTTTTGTCCCCCACCATTTCTTTTGTACTTCTACGTGCAATGCTGCTGGAACTGAGAATTAAGACGAGAAGGTTTGATCCACAGGAAGTTTCGCAGCATGTGTGTTGTCTGGAAAGGAGCTGGGAGGCAGCATCAGAAGGGGTCTGACTCACACACACACTCACACACACACACACACACACACACACACACACACACACACACACACACACACACACACATAGACGCTTGTACACTCCCAAGGAAAAAGTCCAACAGAGAACAGCAGGGACTAAACAGAGCTGACAGACACTACTGTGAAAGACATATAGAGACTGAGAGAGAGAGAGAGAGAGAGAGAGAGAGAGAGAGACAGAGATGAGAAAGATGCCTTCAATACAACAGGTAAATTTTTTAATACCAGTTGCAAGAAATTAGGTACAATCCAATCAATTGTGGGTTAAAGGGCTTGCTCAGGGCCCAGTAACAGTAACAGAATGGTAGTGCTGGAATTTCTGATCAATAGACCAGTATTTTATCTGTGTAATGTATAAGTATATCAATAATATTTAAATCACAGCCATGTGTTAATGTATTTTGTACTTTTTCTCAATAAACCTCATTAAGGCCACGCTTATTTTATTTGTTGGATTACGGATTTTTTACCTGAAAAATTAGGGCGGGAGGAAGAAAAAAAAACTTAGGAAAATATACTGTCCTTGTATACTGGTGTCAAAATACCCGGATGATGATTTATAAAATGAAATCCCTTCCTGCCTA
>JAVSBU010000090.1:1898831-1911888 GCA_033118015.1 Loricariichthys derbyi | reverse complement strand
CTCTCTCTCTCTCTCTCTCTCTCTCTCTCTCTCTCTCTCTCTCTCTCTCTCTCTCTCTCTAATAAATGAGAATTACACACTTCTTCCCTCACTCTTCTCTTTTCCTCTTCTTTAAGTTGTTTTCACATGCACAAACAGAGCCGACTCACACAGCTAACACAACCACACCAATCTCTGTGATACATGCACAGTCACAGCATGTACTTCTTCTAAATCGAACTCGTCATCGACGTTTATTCTTTAACTCAAGTGAGCATAAGTGCTTTGTGCCTCTGCTCTTCTGACCTCTCGCTAACCGCAATGCACAGTCACTCGCGTGTCATCCGTGCGTCAGCCATTTTATCGCCTCGCACTCTAACGGAGGGCTCAGCAAAGCCGACGGCTGAAAGCGTGCCTTGACGTCCACTCTGCGAATTAACGAGGCGCACCTCGATAGGCCCTGATCGCAACCCTGGCGTGAGAACAGACGAAGAAAGGAGGAAAAAACACGGAGCATCTCTGAGATTCAGGAGAACAGAACTGTCCTCAGCACTTAGTCACAGCCTTCGGTCACCCATCTATGGCTCGAAAAAAAATCAGAGATTATAAAAGTGGACGAGAGATACTGTAGGCCAACTTCACCGAAAACTAGCAGTCTGTTCCTGAACAGCTCACTGAATGTTACAAAATGTGCTGCAATCTGCTATGATACAGAATCCACAACACAGACATCTGTTATCACATATTCTCGTTTTAACATTTTTAATCCAACAGAGCAGCCAACTCTCACTCACTAGCTGAGTCTCTCCTGTCACGTGACACCCAACATCCTGGATCGTGAGGGCTGACACGTGCTTCCTCCGAAACATGAAAAAACCCACACCAATCTTCTCCATATTGGAGAAGGGACAGGAACACTCTCGGATTCCTGGCCGTGCACATCATTAAAGCTTGGATTCTACTGTCATAGCCTAAAAGGTGAGCAGTACTTATCCCCAAGTCTCTCTCATCACACTGTTTAAGCCTGATTTATGAAATTAAGTTCAATTCTCCACAAGTCAGCACCGTCTTCAACATCCCATCTCTCGTTCACATTAGCAAGCAGAGTAATTTCCTCACATAGCTTATCGCTTCCACACAAAGTTTACGCAATGAGTTACGATGTGCTCCTGGTTGCAGGGACGGCACAAGATGAATCACTGACACTCGTTCACTGGGATGTATGTTTTCATTGCCGCTTCCTGCATCGCTGCTCAGTGATAAATCTGCCCTCATAGCAGCACTGCGCTGACACTGTCGTGATGTGGGGGGCGAGGTGGAAAGGAGGACCCATGTGCAAACAGCTTCATGGATAAGGTAGGCTTTATTGAACGTAAAATACAGAAACTAAGGAATCAAAAGTAAAACAACATAAAGCAAAGCAAAAAACAAAACCAAAAAGCCTAAACGGCTAACCCCTGAGGGCAGATGGGGCTAGGGCATGCAGTGACAACTAGGACACATCCAAGGTGAAGTGGACCTGGTTCTATGGCCTGCGTACCAATCTTGCCAACCACATCATACTTTTACGATTTTACAGCCGGATGTACCAAACCGGGCAACCACTGGGTCACTTGCTGGGGAGATGGGTTGCTGATATCTCATGTGATCCCTCTTGGCTGTGTTTTCCTCTGGTTCTTCACTTTTAAAAACCTTTTAGCTATGCTGCTATAGTTACTGTTGCCAGAGTCTCATGCTGCACTTAATGGTACAAAATCTTAATTTTTGCCAACAGATTTTATACTTTTAACAATAACTAACTACATTTCCTCTTTTCTTTCTGAGCCCGTGTTCCATTGCCCGGTGCAGCTTGTGCTGTGGTGTTTGTCCATCCTGGTCCCGCATCGAGATGCTCTTCTGCCTCATCTCCACCCAAGCAGTTCTTAACCACTGGCCCCACCATGCTCAGATTGCTGAGAACAGTGACTCTCTCCCTCCTTCAGTTGGATAAGGATGCCATGTGCTGAAATTTTCTCACTGGGAACATAGGATTCAAGAATGACTTTATGTACTGAACTATGGCAATTTATAATTTCCGGATGGTTTTCATTTGTTTGTTTTGTTTTAAGGTACTTCTGTAAATTTAATGTACATATACCTTTAAGCCCAATGAGGATGGGTCCCTTTTTGAGTCTTGGTCCTCCAAAGGTTCCTTCCTATTAAGGTTTAGGGAGTTTTTCCTGGCCACTCTTGGTCAAATTGGGAATTATACAAGTTGAAAAGCTGCTTTGAGACAATGCTCCATTGTAAAAAGCACTAGACAAATAAATTTGACTTTGACTTTGGGAGGAAGGGGGGTCTGAATGAGGCACGGCAGGGTGCTGCGAGTGGACAGGCCCCAAGTGATGACCCACCTCCAGTAACATGTAATCTGACGGTATCCCTGTGGGGACTCTTTAGGTTAAGCACTGCCTGGATGACCACATGGGGACCACAGGGAGTACTGAGGGAGTGTGGGCGGCACAGAGTAACAGTTACCTGTCCCTACTCTAGCATGCTACACCCTTGAATTAACTCAGACCTCCAGGTCTTACTCCACCCTCCCTCTACAAAGGAAGGGTGGTACCTTCGTCCCTCACCTTCTTTGGCACCAAGAACAAAACTGGTGTGTGCACCCGCTGGGCATCCCGCGATTGTGCCACAGCTGCGGACTGCAACAAACCAGCTCAGGACATAGCTAGCAAGTAGCTATACTAACCACGCATAAACTGAAAACCCCATCTAATGCCCCACACTGACTACCTAAGCCAGGTGAACCAGTATGGTTGCCAGGCTGACAGACGTAAACAGGTCTTACTGTAAGCAATGGCCTGCGATGACTGATTCACATGGCTTCCGTAAGTAGCTACTAACAGCTGAACCAAATTTGATGGAGTTGATTATCCGCATCCACCATTGTTAGCCACACGTGCAGGACGCGGATGCCTCGCTGGGTTCAGCTCTGACGTCATCTCCACGTCAGGCTGCCCATGCTAGTCGGAGAGGACCTGGCATGGATAGGTAAGGTATGATTACTGCCAAACTCGCTCAGGAGCTTCACTCTCAAATTTCACTTCAACGCAACTCCAATTAGCCAGCCTAACACTGCTTTGATAGCTCATGATGATTTGGGTCAAATGTTTGTATCACAAAGCAGAACTGCAGCTTCATGGTCGATTGTTAAAATTCACACAACCATCTGAGTGTCCACAAAAGAGCGAAAGATCTAGCAGTTATCCAAAATGTTCACCTCACTATAACCATGAGCCGAGACTTAAGATTTCTGATAATATAAAACACTGTGGATTTTAATCCGACTTTAGATGGCGATCCTGATCCACCTTACACCAAATGATCTAGACGAGGAAAAGCCACTCAGCTTGCGTGAGAAGTTGCTGCAGGCTGGGATTTTGGACCATGTGACCATATGCTTTGAGACTCCTTTGAATTCAGCTGCCTCCTTAGACCATCTTCAAATGCAGTCAGCTCTTTCTGCCAATCATTAACATCTGCTTTGTGACACAATTTTCACACGTTGAATGTGACATTCATTGCACTGTACTTAATCTATGAATCCTGTTGCACGCCCCGCAGATATTTATATCCCCATCAGCTTCATGCAGCAGCGTCTGCAAGAGCCTGAAGTTACTACCACCTGTCCAGGGAGTGTACATTCTCTGCTTCTTAAGAACGCCATGAGATCCTGTAAGATTTAGTCACTCTTTCTTACCTGTGTGTTCGATTCAGTTACAGCTGACACAGGCTCTGGGGTGCACTGGGTTTGTCAAAATACTCTTTCAAAACACCCTACAAGAATTGTATATTAAATTACTTTCTTAGATAAAATTACTTTAGATACTTTCACTCAAAAAAGTAGGCATCTTGTACTCCTGGACATGAGTTGCTGTGCAGTTTTCAAAAATAAGGCCAGACTGGTTAAATCTGATCACTTAAAGCCTTTTGATGAGGAGCATCGGAATTTTTTGTAAATTCATTCACTTTTGTGTTTATGTAAACCTCTTCATTCATCTCTATCGATCAGGGTTTGGGCGAGCTTGGAGCCACAGGCAAACACACATTCACTCACACTTATGGGGAATTAAAGGTAACCACACACACACAAACACACACACACACACACACACACACGCACACACGCACACACACACACACAACAGAATAGCCAAAGGGGACAAACCCAGTTGTGCCATGGAGAAGTACAGCACAAAACAAAGCCATAACCAGAGGTTATGATGCATCATGGCCCGCTGCTGCAGCTGATTGGGGCTTACAGTTCTGGACTGGGCCGTGATTTCAGGTCCTGGATACGATCCACACTCTATTATTTCACTGTCTCTCTGCACTCAACGCCAGCCTGTCTCTACTTCTTATGTTTCTCCGTGCCACGCGTGGACTGGCATCGTGTTAACATGATCAGAAAGGCATCTGCGTGAATAATGAAGTGAAGGATTCAGGGAGACACAGTTCATCATCTCTAAATAGCTCAACTATAATAAGAGCCCATGACTCAGAAGCACTGTCAGCTCTTTCTGCTCTCCCGACATCGCTTCAGACCCGAGTCTGCATCCCAGTTTTTGGCAGAACTGGAAGCTGGATAAATTTAGATAAACCGGGTGCGTGTTATGGCGCCCCTCCTTCTTCCTCACGGCTATAATTACAAACACAAACGCAAACCCTTTCGTTCCCTGAGCCTTCTGTAATTGAACAGTAGAAGGCTTACTCAGGTATGACTTATTATCAATTGAGTTTTCCTCTCCAAGGCTATGAATAACCATCTTTAATTATTGATGCACTGACGTCAACCGAGTTTGAATGTTGGATGTGGTGCAGACCTCGTTCTTCAGGCTCTCGTTCTTTCTCGCCCTCCTTCTTCCCTGTTCTCACACACACACAGAAGATGATGAGGAGTGTGAGAACAAAGACATGAAGGCAGAGAGACAGGGTGTAGGATATGTAGATAAAGAAAGATTACAGAGGAACCGAGAGAACACGAGCCAGAGAGAAAGACATTAATGGAAGCCTGATGTCGCAGTTGGCATGCAGAGGTGTGTCAGCCAATAGGAACGCGGCACCTGAAAGTTGGGAGGGGCACGAATGTCCATTCACAAAGCCGGCAACAGCCCAAATAAAGCAGTGAGGTAGGAGCAGAATTCCCTCTGCTGCAGTCTCTTCCAAAAGAGCACAGAGCCGACAGTCCTGCTCCAGCACTGTCACGACTGTTTAAACCCAAGAAACATCTCCATTACAGTCACATCCCGTGTTCCTGCACTACACTCATTATACACACTGCCCAGCTCCACTAAACAACACGCATAAAATGTGCTCCTGTGGATCACACAGACAGGGACAGACAGATGAGCTTTACTTCTATGACTCACTCAGAATCTATAAAAGTAAACACGCCAGTAAGTTTGGAAGTTTTGGCCTGAAATAATTCTGCATGCTCGATTTAGAACCCCGAAGCTGACGTCACCAGCCGCGATTGTGTCGTCACATCAAGTCAGCTGAAAGCGGGAAAAAATGAACACCATGCAAATGAGCTGACGCTCACTATTCCCTGGTTTCTCTCCTCATCCTGAGCTCCAGCTCTCCCAGATTGCCAAGTTGCCAGCAAATTTGCATCCACCTGGCTGAAAATAGCAGGCTAGTTAAAAATTGAGCGCGTATTGCGTAGGCTGCTTCTCAGATACGCTGGCTGCAGATGCACCGAGGCTTTTTATAGGCAGTGAGGAACGTACGTGTCAGACTCTTTTTCTGGTAACGGCTCATTTGAAGAAGTTTTTTTTACTGTTCCACAGAAGATGAATGGGTGCAGCATGTGAACGCATGTTCACAGGCTTTTGACTGAATGCTAAATATTTGTACAACACAGGGATTTGTTCTGAAAAAACATTCTGCTCATACAACGCATGCAGTCGAACTTTTAGTAGGCCATAGGGCAAATTCTGTACGGTGCTTAGTTTTTGAGTTCGTGGCAACTCTCCGAGGGCAATCAAACTTCACTTGGTTTAGGTCCAGTTTAGTATTAGGCATCCAGGAATGCAAAGTTTCCATGAAAATATCTGCTCCTTAATTAGCAACTAAGCGTTAATTAGCGCCATGTCAAATATACAGAACTTCCATTATATAACCTAAAAAAATTTACAAAAAGAGCAATATTCATATGAATAATCTGTTTATTTATGTATAAACCAGGACAGTTGTGCTTTCCTGCAAGCAAACTACCTCAGAATCATTGTGGTTGCTAGGCCTAATAAACAGGAGTTGATCATACCGTCTCTTCAACTTTTCTTTTAAGAAAAATGTTCGAACTTCAACACCTTCTTCAAGTTGTTCTACCTCTTTGACATTTTTTGAGAATAGTTCTTTAAGAGTTGTGAGGCGAAGTAACTCCTTCTTTTGAATAATTCGATCTTCTTTGACTGTTATGCAGAATCTATCAAATGCCTTCCGATAGTGTAGGTTTTGTAACAGGAACGATGATACCGAATTTCTATAGCAATGACATCTTGCTCTTGTATCTTTGTTAGCACTTTATCATCATCCTATACCTCGGCCGCTCTCAGAAGTAATCCACCTGAAAGATTACGGACACCAGTCTGGCTAGTTCTGTTGGCCTTTTTCTTTTTTTGATTTGATTGGTCTAAGGCATCTAGTGTTTTCTTACTCACCTGACGTATATTCGAAACAAGACAGTCCCTCTCTCCTTCAGGTCCTTTGATGGGGGATCTTGATTAACTTTTCCCCGGTGCACATTATGCCCTCTTCAGGCAACACATGGCTGCTGTGTATGTGAGGTACCCTCATTCGAAGCAGATGAAGATAATCTGGCACTTTTCCTTGGCGGTGTGGCCATGCAGAAGTCGTCAGGTTTTGTGCTCATCTTTTTCGCACATCGTTTTATGGCCCTTTTTATTCTAATCTTGTCAGTAAAATGCTTATAGCACAGGTTATGATACACTAAGTCATAAACATTGGCTGATTCTTTGTAACAATCAATCAGTTCAGTGGCAATAGTTTGTTGTATACCATCTAGGTGTTTCCATTTACTCGCACATTCTTTAATTCTTGCCAAACTTTTCTCAGAAACATGAATTAAATCACTTTTTTCCTTAGGAATTACATGAATACAACATTTCATGGAGGCTGCCATCTTGGAAATCTAAGCAATTTGATTGGTCGGTTAGGGTCTCGCCTCCTATTGCACAGATTCTGAACCAATATTTTTTAGTGCTGCCATCTTTAGTCCATATCACAAACTGATGTTTAATTAGTTTATTTCTAAGGCATTTTTACCTAATTTGGAGCAGCCTTTTGTGTGGGAACTTTTTGAAATTTGATTCAGAATAACATTTTCTACTAATTAAACCCAAAATTAGATTGCCCCTCAAAAGATGCCACGGACTGATAAGATACCAGGTTTGCCCTATGGCCTATTGCACCTCGTTACAGCATCACGTCCCATTTGACGTCAGCGTAACGGGTCGCTCACAGTCACGGCAAGTCAACTGTAGGATGCTCAGAAAATGAAAAAGGAGGTGGAAGGAGACAAAGTGAGGATGGGCAGGGAGAAGAAACTCCAGGGGCCAGACTGAAAAGGTGAAGAATATCAGGACTGTCAGCACGCCGCAGCCACTGACATACGGCCAATAGGGCCGCTGAATAATTGATCAGGTGAAATGTTAGGTGGAGACGCTGCACGGTCAGCTCTCTCAGCTGCAGGTAGAACTGGAGAGAGGAATAAGGAGGGGGAGGAAGAGAGAGACACAGAGAGCGCAAGCTTACCACCTCCTCATGCAAACCCAATAATGAGAGATTGACATGTATTACACGTATAAGACATGGATTTCTCATGCAAGTTTTAAAGCAGCGGCCATGTACAGCAAAACGTGGAATTAAGCAAACCATTTAGAAAAACACAATGTATAACTCATACAGCCAAATGCAGAATTACTGACGTTCTTGAAAAGAACGTTGAGAAGTTCATCATACTGATACAAAGGTATTCTAAATATCTGAGCATTAAGAGGCCCTTGCAGCCCGCCTGAACCTAATTGCCTGACTTCTCTCCTCTAACACCTGATGAAGTTAAAGTTGCAGAGCATGAAGTGTAAGACCGTTTCTCCAGAGTCCTCTCTAACAGAGTCTCCACTTTGGCCCAAAGGAGCTGGGATGGTCACATAAAAAAGCTTGAGTTCGTGTTTCTCTAGACTCTTCTGCAAAATTCAACCCAGCTGTAGCTTCTTGTTCAGCGAATCTATCAAGGATCTCACTGCTATATGATGGATCATCCATCGTACTTGTGGGATTATGTACCTACCAACTACTTTCACGAGCCCACCAGCATGGAGAGTTCATGCCTCAAATCACAACAAAAAAACCCCAAAATGAGATCTCCCAAATATCCCTGTCAAAGCACCAATGCTTTAAATCCATCTGTCTCCTGTAAGTGCTTCATCCTGGTGAGGCTCACACCAGGTCTGAAACCTATCCCAGGAACACCAGGCATAACCTCTAACCTGTGGCCAGGATCTAACCCCAGTTCCTGGAGCTACGAGGCGCCAACGTTACCTGCTGCACCAGGGCTTGTAGCAACATGGTTTTTCATAGATTTTTTTACATGGAAAAAAGTGACAGCAGCGGAAATGAAGGTTTTACATCCTTTCATCCTAAGTCATTTTGGCTGGTTTACCATAAGTGTTACTGACATATCAATTTATTCGCTTAGACTGAAATGAGCCAGCATAAGGACGATCCTTAAAACCACACAGACGCTATGGGTTATTTTGTAACTTACTGTAAAAACTCCCTACGCTAAATATTTCTGATGGTGATGCAGTCATACCAATAAATCATAGTTAATAGTTTTAGGATAAGATCCATTTTAATAATAGAATACATCTTCACTTCACTTTTAACCATCTTGCACACGTGTAAAGGCCACATAAAGGCTTTAGTGCACATTTGTGGGCTTTGGAGTACTTTCCAAATTTCAGTTTTTTGTTTGTTGATGTTATTTATGGTAAAAAGATCTAAATTAGGAGTCCATGTCACAAAACATCTGTAAGATTAAATATGCATGCTAATCACATGACATGTTTTATCCAGGTAGGGTCATTTTAGTTTTTCCATTTCTAATGTCATATTTTTAAGTGAATTTTTAAAAAGCCCCTGGCTTTACAAGATGAACTGGTGTCAAGTTCCAGCCTCGTGATCTGTGGTGTTGATTATCGCAGGACATGTGGTATTACTTATCCACTCGACAGGTGGGCACGGTCGCTCTCTTTATCTCTCTCTCTTTCTCTTTGTCTGAACCTCTCATGTAATCTAGCACAATTTAACACAGGCGATAGAGGAAACACCCCACAGGTTGCTGGTTTAACACGGCACATTCTCCACAGTGCAGGACTCATAAACCGCTGTGTACTTACAGAGAGACAAGACCTAGCAGAAGCACAGTATAGGAGCTTAGGATATCTTTACAGTTAAAGAGTGTTTATAGAGGTAATTTCTCCCATCATTTCATAATGAGAAATATACATTGACGGTTTCACCGACTCTTACCACTATGCTCATTCTCCACCTAACCTCACAGTTGGCACTATGCATTAGTCTCAGCATAATTTATGCATCTTTGACCAATAGGTGTAGCTAATGAAGGAATTCACTAGGCCACATTACTTTCACATTAAATTTTATTTATAATAATTTGATGTAGATGCAGTAAGCCTTTGTTCTCCAAAGCCTATTCGGCCATTTACTAAATCATTACTTGCTCTAGCTCTAGCAAATCAGTCCCCTAAGGCTACATTTTTTAGATTTAATTGTTGCTCATTTGTTGCTCAGGGACGTTGCTCATCTGATGCGGCTTGGCACTAAACTTAGCTCAGAGACTTTCAAAGATTTCGCTCTGCACACGCACCACTTTTAGCTAAAATAAGAATATACACAAGAAAACTAGCTACAAAAACAAACTGAGCTTATTAAAAAGTTAATCACCTTCATGAAGTTTCTAGCTGGTAGATATGGATTGCTTCCACAATGATCAATAATGAACCAAAACAACAACAAGGGGCACTGGGCATTATTGCAAGACATAGCCTGTTAGCAGTACTGTGGCAGGGCAGCCCTGGTCTCTGCTGCAAGCCCCCCACACACATCCCAGAACGGGCACTGTAAGTCTGCAGCGTCCAGTAAGGTGGAACCCAGGGTTTGCCCCTTCATCTTTTAGGAGCCATGAAACACTCAGGGAATGAAACACTCAGAGAACCTTGCTCCTCCTCTCATATTTTGGGTTCTTGGGTTTATTGTGTTTAATTTGAGCCTGTTTTTTACTTACTATACACGTTGCCACCTTTGACTAATTTTATTAGATTTATGAGACAAAATGATACATCAGAACTGTAAGATGTTAGCAAAGTTAGAAAAATATATTTTTACACACACACACACACACACACACAGTCAAAAAGTTTGGACAAACTTCTAATTCAGTGGTGGTTTTTTTCATACATTATTATTAAGGTGTTGCAGTGGCCTAGTCAGTCTCCTTAACCCAGTTGAAAACTTGTGGACGGAGCTCAAGATCAGAGAGCACAAGAGATGACCAAAGAACCTAGACAACTTGGAGAAGATCTGCATGGAGGAGTGGGCCAAGATAACTCCAGAGACCAGTGCCAGCCTGATCAGGTCTTATAGAAAACGATTAATAGCTGTAATTGCAAATAATGGTTATTCCACAAAATATTAAACCTAGGGGTTGAATAATAACTGCCCCTAATATTTTTTTGAATATTTTATATTTTAATTCAGCAAGTTATATATTTTTGTTTGTGATATTTAGGTATCTGTTAATAAATGTTACTCTTGTTCAAAGTTTGAAGGCTGTAACTCATTTGCAACTTCTTGCATTAGCAAAATAGACAGAGGGTTGAATACTACATGGAGACACTGTGTATAGCTTTATCACTTTGCAACATAATACATAATAAGGTTCTACAAAAACTCAGTACAAACTATGATGAGCTGAAGAGCAACAGCTATCTGTCTCTCTCTCACACACACACACTGACAAGCAGCTATAGTCATTCCTAATAATAAACAGCAGGAATTTAAACACCACATTCATAAGATGACAATCCCAAATAAGCAAAGCAACTAAGCCGTAAGCTCAATTAAATTATGTAATGCTTCCAGCTCTAAAATCTACAAAAGTCATTGCTGAGTCCCAGTCCTGTATGTAAAAACCAGGGCCAAAAAAGCACCCCAAAAACCCACACACACAACAACCACAAACCCCTCATAACATAGACTCACACTCTAATTATAATCAACAGTCAGAACTGGACACATCCAGTCAGTCACCCACATTAAATAAAAGTGAATAAAAGCTCCCACCTGCAGCTCCTTCATCCTTACTTGCCCTGATTGGCATGCAGTTTGTAAGTTAATTGGTTCCCCTGTAAATAGTTTTTTTTTTTGTTGTTTGTTTGTTTTTTTTTTTGGTTTTTTTTGGTAGATGCTTAATTTTATTGAATGCACACTCACCATCAGATACAGTGGAAGGATAAAGATGCGCAATAACGCGCATGGCTGCCAGAAAATATTTTAAAGTTCTTAAGTTTTATTGGGATCGTTTATTAGCTCCAAGGGGCAGAGGTTTGGTTCAAACGTAGCACTGAGAAGCAATATGATTTGCTGAATATGCCTAAGCTCATCAGTCACATGACTTTTAGTGTAGGCTGAGAGGTGCAAGAAAGGTGCGACTTCTGTCCTTGTCACTTAGCATGACCCTGGGTCATCAGTTGTTGACCACTGTATACACAAAGGCAGTAACAACAAAGCTGTGTAAAATATTAGTACACAACAACACAGTTGTTTGTTTTTTCTTTATCTAAATAAAATACATTTCTTAAAAAGTCATTGAATTTGAGGCCAAAAAATGTGACATGCTGAAGTGCTCATTTTCAGGTTGAAATTGTAATGTCATCTGAGCTGATTTTTGCTTCGCAGGAAAATAAAACATGAAGAGAAGGCAATAAACCTCAATTTCTTTGCATTATTTGACAGTCCTAGGGTAAAATAATATAATTTCTAGAAACAAATATAGTGTGTACAAGTGTTTCCTCATTCCGTCAATAAACCCCACGAAACATGAATTCCCCATTCTGAACAGGGTTAACCTGAAAGCACTATCTATTGTTGCATGGGCAAGAACAGAATAAACACGAATGTATCCCAAGCTTGATGCTTTCTAAAAACGACCATATGACTCGTGTTCAAGCTAATCAGTTTTGTAGTTCCGTCAACAAATAGGTAACGCCCGTTCAGCAGAAATGCCTTGAAATCCTGCCAAAAGCATGTTCCAAACATCAACTTTTCCTGGAAATAAACACTTGACCATCTCCAATAATAAAATTACCTGTAGATAGAGGTGTCAGCTGATCAAGATGGCAGATAACTGTAGGTGAGTAAGTTCCGTCAATGTTTTTTGGGAAAGAAACGATCACTACGGTCGGTAAGGGCTGTGTACGAATAGCGGAATATCTTCTTTATATAAAATGCAACTATTTTGTTAACTTAATCGATTAAAACGCTACATATTTGCTCCATAAATTCACTCGTCAATTTGCGGCCATGCTGCCAGAAACGAGCATGGGGGCGCCATTACGTGTTGACATAGCTCTGTACATCATGCCTCAGGTGACAAGGACTGCATCAACACAGATTATGTTAACCCCTGGGGTTGTGGTGGATCTGACAACTGGGAAGCATATGACAAAAAAAGAGCATGGCCAGTAAGAGAGAACACCAACAGTTACAAATAAATCTTTCTGGTTGTACTGATATTACCATATGTTCATGACACACTTTAAGGCACACTTTAAATCCTTAAATTTGATCACAAATCAACAGTGCGCCTTATAATCTGGTGCACCTTATGTATGGATTCTGGTTGTGATTTATGAACTCAAAATGGCATCCATTAACAGACTTGCTTATGAAGTGGATTTCAAACTCAAGGCTATAAGGTACATAA
>JAVSBU010000090.1:1872284-1886433 GCA_033118015.1 Loricariichthys derbyi | reverse complement strand
CCCTTTGCCATAGAGGCTGACATTAGACAGGCATCGTGGGACGCCAAGCCATTTCTTCACATACGAAGTCATGGTTCACTCCATCTTCTCCACAGTTGTTATTGGAACCTCGTAGATGGTAAGTGGCCACATTACTGGAGGAAGAAGTCCAAATTGCAAGCACCATAGCTTGAACACTGTACATCCATATACTTATAGCTCCATGTCTGTACTTTAATATACACAAAATGGTCAAGCACTATAAAGTTCATCGGTGCCTTTGGAAGTGATACCAACTTTATCTTTGTGGATTGGATTTCAAGCGAAGGTGGTGCAGTGGATAAGATACTGGACCATCTGAGAGTTCCAGCTCTGCCAAAAATTGACACTGTTTGGATCTTTTAAGACCCCCTAAACCTCAGTTTCATGAATTGCATCTTATCAGTTATAAGTTGCTCTGAAAAATAAATATACAGTGGTACCTCAGTACTCTACCAGCTCGGAACATGTTAAATTTAGTTAAATTCAGTTAAAAAAAACATGTTAAATTCAATCACTTTGAGGAGAAACATTTTATCTGCTGTTTTTCTTCTGTTTTTTCTTTATTTTTACATCAACAGTACAGTATTCATAGGGTAAGAAAAGTCCCCGTGGGTCCTAAGAATGTCTTAAGAACTGCCAACCAAAAGGAAAACAGTAAGAACCACAGTGCAGTGGTATAAGCTCCTCCATATTCTATACTTCCAGGTGGCAACCACCTGAGCTGAAGCGATGGATGAGATCACCAAACAGCCAATCAAAAGGAAAACAGTGAAAAAGCAGTGCAATGCGATTGTCTCCTGCATATGCAGGTGAGAGGCAGCACCATGAATTGAATCCAACAGAGTTTTGCTTTACACTTTTAATTTATTATTCAACAAATTACATCTGATTTTACCACTTTATTATAAAATAAGCTTTGTGTTAATGATTTTACCCAACTAAGTCGGCTCTATATGATACAGTATAGACTATATTAATCCTTGATTTATGATAGATAACATATGAAGGATTTATTGTAACCTCATTATAAATCAGGGGCATCTGAACATTACAGCTCCATCAATGCATTTAATGCCCCTCAGTACTCGTCAAACCTTTTGGAATAAATTAACAACAACGAACAAAGTACCGCCATAGCCAGTGTGGAGGAAGCTGACTGATCTCTGCATATCCCTGACCATAATCATATCCAACACCACTGAGTCATACTAAAGGACCGACTTTGAGCCAGGCCTGACCTGAACCAGTCAAAAGTTCGGAATAAGAGCTTATAAGCTCAGAAGCACAGTCTAGATTTGACTCACAGACTAAAAACTGCTCTTCAGACTCAAGACTTTCCCATAAAACTGTACAATCAGCGACAGGAAGGGTTAACAAAGTGTTTAAAGGCGAGAAAACATGAATCTATCTGGATCCTCCAAACTGGAATCACTCCAATTACAGGAGCTGTCAGCACAGACCCAATCTAACGTCTGCTAGCTATTTTTGCTAGCTGAACGATGCTTTTAAAGCTCATTACTCTAAGAGCAGAAGTAAAAGGAATTAACACTTTGATAAATGGCAGCACAGTATGTGTTTGAAAGCCTCGGATTTATAACAACTCAGGCTTATAATATTATATAAGGCCTTCCCCCTTTCTGACTCTCCAGCACCCTTGCTCACAAAAAGCAGCACAACATTACATTATTACAGCTCAGCATGGCTTGTTCAGATCTGATTTTGCAAACACACACAGCGATGGACTGACAAAGCTTAAGCAGCCAAAGGACAATGCAAAAAAATAAAAAATATCGTACGCTGTAAACCAGCAAACAATTGCAATGCTTCACAACAGGCACCTAAATCAGGACTTAAGATTAGAGGAGATTTTAGCACACTCTCAGCTCGGGAAAAAGGCTTTATTTTCAATCCTGACCTTGAGGTGGAAGACAGTTTTTTTCTGGTATGAACACAACACAGTAAGGTGTATGATCAAACACAAAGCCCGACAGCACAGGCTGTTTCCTTGGTAATTTTATTTTCGACAGAAAGAGCTTTCATGTTCTGGAATTATGGCTAAATGAGCACACTATACAGATAAATAACAAATTTGCATAGAAACCAAATTCCTAAAAATATAGTAATGAATAAAAACATCAATTATATCTTAAACCACGCTTTAGGTTTTACACATTATTCTTATATTTTGGCCTCACCAAATTAAGGAAGTGAAGCATTTCATAGGAATAAAATTAGCAGCTGATAAAAGTAGAAGAAGAGTTCACACGTTTGTTGAATATTGAACTGATTACTGGACAGGGTTGCGGGGGCACGTCACAGGGCATAGCCTAGCATGGACGCTGAACAACAGTGCTGAAAGTTAAAGGTGCTTCCTTTAGTTAAAGGGCATTGGGCCGGTGAAGCCCAGCAGGATAGCAGGGCTGGGATTCAAACCTGGGTCCCTGTGGTGGTGTTAATTATTTTTATCATACTTCCAAAACAAATCTGAGACATACCACTTAATGCTATTTAATATCCATCTTTATCAGTAGTTCCAGAACTATCTGTGTGATTTTAATGCTGATCTGTTTATGAGCATTGCTGGCAGAGAGATTCAGAGAGAGGGAGTAATTTAGCACGTCCTAAATCATGGATTTCTGGCCTAAAAGGTGAGTCACCAGCCAATTGGTGTGAGCTCAGAGCCAAATCCAGCCTAACGGCCCTGATCTGTTATCGGGTGAACACAGACTGAACGAACAGAACTACAGGAAACTGTAAACCTGCTGATGAGTTGTAGGAGTCAGTGTGTGCGTAAGAATGAAAAACAAATAATAAAAAAGAGACCAAAGTACAGAAGATGGCATGCTGAAACAGATGGCGCTTGCTCTCTAATGTGTCCAAGTAAGGATGCCGACAAAAGCACACATACAGAGAACAAGCGTCACTGAAAGACTGACGTTTATCAAAAGTTCCTCAGCCAGTGACTGGTACTGTCACATCCTCACATGACATAGACGAACTTTGAAATGATCCACAATTCTCTAATATTTCCACAACATCAAAGCACAAGGAATCCTAAATAGAAGATGAGTAGTAAAAACTTTTTAATTGCTTTTTGGAAGTGCATTTTGTTCAGCAGAAGCAGAAGCAAATTATTTTGGAGGAATTAGACTCCTACGTCGACTTCATTTCTGACAACTACGAGCTTTAGGATATAGATTTAAAACAAAAGCTTGTGCCCATGATGTACCGTCTCCATTTCGTGCAGCTCTAATTGAGAGGAGAGTGATTACTGAGTAACACCCAGCTGCTTGAGGATGGAATAATTGGCACTGTGCCCCATTTGGGTCAGACTGATTACGTAATCCTGTAATGAGGCGAGAGGGTATTCTTGAAAACGTCTCGGCCCCTTGCGCCATAGCCTGAATAGGAGGCTAACTCTCAATTGAACCTGAGGACTGAACAACCTTCCTTTTGTATAACTGCTCTATTATTAATCGTCCTCTCCTGCCCCTCACAGAGAACTACAGTCATAACCCTTACCTGAATTGCAGGGCCACATTACAGCGGCCACAATTAGCCTCGCCTTCTTCCACTGATCAGGCTCTCCCTATGAGGAACTAATACGGCCCAATTCCTGTGGTAGTTGCAAAGATTTAATTCACTAAAAATAAAAATATCGGAGTCGTTGGGTTGACTTATGGGAAAATCTTTTTAAGAGCCTCTTAAATCAGGCAGCTCTCCTATCAAGCATTTCAATCAAGGAAATTCATTATTTGCCATAAAATGCATCAAATGCAACGCGTTACATTAAAATGGCTGGCCAGAACAAATGGGTGCAGATGAGAGGAAGGAGAAATGGGACAAATCCAAAATTTGAGTTGATGGGCAGCCCTGAAGTGCTGATCCTGAGACTGAACACAAAATAATCAGAAAACTGCAAGTAATCTGATTAAGGCAATAACTCAGTCGACCTGTTTACTTTCACTTAAGGAAAAAGTCCAGCAAATCTTAGTCAGCACTTCACTTTTTTCTAAGTACACAGCAGCCACAGGGTTATACAGCAGAGACCAATGGAAATTAACTTAACATCTCTAGATGTATGGCAGCAAAACTCACCCGATTCTACTTAATGAGCTACAGATTAGGGGCTCAACTGAACCAAACCTTATTTATTGAGGAAAAGAACAAGACACATGAAAGCTGGAACTGAAATATTTATTTCCTAAGCTATTAGAACTATTTTGAATCTACATTTGTTTTATTTGTATTATTACTTGTATTACTAATCAAGGTCTGAATACATTGGCACCTTTATTTTGTCCAGCTTAATATCAGACTTCAACACCCAAAAAAAAAATTACTGACACCACTGCATTTACTTTGTACCACCTCACTAGTACAGCAGACATTTATACATCATACTTGACAATCTTTAGACAATCTAAAACCTTTCTGGATCTTCCAGTAACCCACATACTTATGTGTTCCATCATCTAAATCTAACCGCACAGTAAATATGGTTTGGTGCCAACAGAATCATCTTTGAATGGATTTATATTTAGCCAAAATATGCAACCTCAAAACAATTCTTAATTTTAAATCACCTGTTATTTCCTAATAAAGGTCTAAAGGCTTCTGGAATCAACCGTGCCCACAATTAATAGTAATACATACTTTATAACAATAACTATCCTTTTTAGACTCATCTCATCCTTAGTATTTGTTGCCAAAGTTTTTTTCTCTCAGCTCACCACAGAATGTGGCACATTCATCATTACTGTAGGGAACTCCTGATGGCCTAGTGGATAAGGTATTAGGCTATAGCCCAAAAGGTGCAGGTTTAAAGCCAACCTCTGCCAAGCTGCCATTTCTGGGTCCTTGAGCACGGCCCTTAAACCACAGTTGCCTGGGTTGTAAGTCACTCTGGATAAGGCTGTCTGCTAAATGCTGTGCATCGCTTGTGGACTTCCAGCACTCGACAGTTCTGGAATCATCAGGGATTAAACTCACCATCTTCAGATAACACATCCCTCTTTGCTCTCTTCTCTTACATCACAGTTTTCCACTAGAGCTTTAAAAAGGGACACTTGTGCTCCATAAAACTCCATCCAAATACATTCCTCTGCTGAAGTTGCACCCTGTTTGATTTTCGTAGGTGGTTCATGCTTCAGAGGCCCTGTTCTATGATCGTTGCTATTGTTCTAGGACATTTGTACTACAATAAAAGCACTTAGAGAGATCTAGGGTGACTCTATCACAATGTGAATTTGATTAACAGATTTGTGAGTGAGGTGGGATCTTAGAACAGCGCCACGTTAAGCACCAAGTGCTTTCTAATCATAATCCAACTGTCAGGGTCGGTCTGTGGAGACTGCAGTGCCATATGCTTTGTTTCACCTACACCTGTAGCAGAAGGCGTGGTGGAAATGGAAGAGCCTCTTCATTAGAACTCATTTATACGCCTTTGGCCGTGGAGTGCATCATTCCGTTTCATTTTTTGGGACTGAAGCAACTTCCTTCTGCTCTTACACAGTGGCAAGAGGAGGCCTTTATGTTTTTGGTACAGGACTAAATACCTAGCCTTATACCAACCTAATATCTTAATGACAACTACCTACATTTTCTCTTTCTCTCTGAGCTCATGTACTGGTGCCAGTCCCAGTCCCACTGCTTTGCCACCGCTACCCAGACCACAGACGGGAGCAAATCTCTCCCTCCTTCAGGTGACTGAGGATGCCATGCCATGACACCAAAACTTTTTTTGTGTTAATCTATTCAATATCTTTATTTATTATAGTTTAATACTCTCTAATTTATTATACACAACATAATACATTTGCTCTAAAATATTAGTCTACATCTATTATATTTTTATTGTAATTTAATTTCCATATTGTTCTGCTAACATTTATTTAGTTTGTTATATTTAAACTGTTTGCTGGCAAAATCCTACCACCACCTCTTTGCGGTGCCGGCTGCTAACAGTGGCCTCAAACCCTGGCCAATGGTGGACAGCGGAGCGAGTTGGAGGGTCAACTATTTCGGATCACTTCGGCTGTGCATCTCCAAACTGTGGATCAAGCAAGGGCATTCCCAGTAGGCGTGAGGCGTGAGACGTGAGAAGTGGGCCAGGGCTACCTGCTCAAGGACGGAGCAGGCTGAAGAAGCTAGACCATCGTTTACATCTGGTGACCGTCAACATCAGCCATCAGCAGAAGCCACGAATTGTCAGCCATGCTCAAGGAACGCAAAAATTGACATTGCGTGTATTCAGGAGACGAAATGGAAGGGAGCAGTGACCAAGGAGATCAGAGAGGGATACAAAGTCTACTCCCACGGAACCAGCTCGGCAAGGAATGTAGTGGCTGGGGTGCTAAGTCACTACTTAGTATCAGTAGGTCAGCAGAATATCGGCCCTCCTCATCTCCATCAGAATTGAATCTAGAACGGTCCTCGCACACGTCAACTCCTGCTACGCCCCGCAAACCAGGTGTGCTGAGGCCAAGAAGGACGAGTTTTGGGAGAAGCTCGATGATCACCTGAGGACGATCGACCCGGACCATCACATCCTTCTGGGAGGAGACATCAACGGCCATGTAGGATCGGAGAGAGATGGATACGTGCAGTGCCATGGCAGGCACGGTCTCGGTATGCGTAACGATGACCGGTGCCGAATCCTGGACTGCGCCAAACCCCATGACCTAACACTGACAAACACGCTTTTCAAGAAGAGATCAACTCACATGGCCACCTATACCAGTGGGGGCCACTCGACCCAAATCAACTACTGGATGGTCTGGAGGCAAGATATCAAGCTGGTAACAAACACGAAAGTGATCCCGTCAGTGAGCGTGGCACCGCAACATCGCCTGCTCATCCTCAACATCCGGTTGAACCATCGCAAGCAGAGGAAACTTCCTACGACCGGGTCGGAACGAATCAAATGGTGGAAGATGGCCAACACAAGGCAGAAATGATGATGCACTAGCAACCTTCAAGGTCGACTTGGAGCAAACCATGGAGCACATGTGGAATGAAGCCGTTGGGCAAATACATCAAGCAGCGGCAGAGACAGTGGGGAAAACGAAGCCAGGGCGAAAATTCCTAGACAAGCAAACGTGGTGGAGCAACGAAGAAGTGCAACTGACAATTAAGAAGAAGAAGCTGGCATACAAGACCTGGTGGAATTCTTGGCTGAGCGATGACTGGAATCGATACCAATCACTGAAATCGGCAGCGAAACGAGGGGTGGCTGCCGCCAAAAGTGGGCTATACCAGGTGCTCTACAACCAGCTGCACATGCTGCAGGGGGCGAACAAGATCTACCACCTCGCCAAGGCCCGCCACCGATCCAAGCAAGACATTGGCCATGTTGTGCAAGTCCTGATGGTCAGGATCATGCGTGACCCGCCAGCGATCCTCCAACGGTGGTCCGACGACTACTCCGATATCAGCAACCAAGAATTCCCACACACGCTGATCACAAGTGCCGAACCCACCCTCAGACCCGCCCCACCGATTTTGACCATGTAGGTCAAGAAGGCCATTGAGAAAATTAAATATGGCAAGGCAACAGGCCCTGACGATATACCCGCCGAGATCTTGAAGATGCTGGGAGTGAAGGGAACAGAGTTCCTCGCCGCACACTTCAATCACATCATCACCAAGAAGAAGCATCCTTGTGCCCGGGCGACCAGCACCAACATGCCAATCTGGAAGGGCAGGGGGGATGTCACCGAGTGCTCCAACTACCGGCAGATCTGACTGCTCTGTCACACGATGAAGATCTTCAAGCGAGTTCTGGACCGCAGGCTCCGTAGCATCTTTACCATCACACCAAACCTATGCGGCTTTGTCAAGGGATGTGTGCCCGGATGCTCATGGAAAAGCATCAGGAGAAGAACAAGACAGTGCACATGGCATTTCCGGATTTGGGAAAGGCATTCGACAGGGTCCCTCACGACCTCATTTGGTGAGCCCTGTGATCCCACAGCATCCCAGAAGTCTACGTGGAGTGGACCCAGCTCCTCTACCGCAACGTCACAAGCACGGTCCGATGCCCTGCCGGAATTTCGCCACCCTTCAACATCACCGTAGGCATCCAACAGGGCTCGGCCCTCTCGCCCCTGCTATTCATCCACTGCACGGACACGGCGATGGCTAACCAGCAATCCCTCCACCCCTTGACACTCCTCTACGCCGACGATGTTTCCCTCACCAAGGCTGAATCCCAACCAGCCCTCCAACGTCAAACACAAGCATGAAAAACCTGATTGGATGAAAATAGCATGCGGCTAAACTTGAAGAAGACCGAGTACCTTGAATGTGGCCCCCAAACCAACGATACCATCCAAGTCAACAGACAGGAGTTCCCGAAGTTCACCCAGTTCAAATACCTTGGTTCAATGTTCTCTGCAGACAGCGACATGGTCACCGATGCATGAGCCAGGGCGAACGTGGCGTGGCTCAAGTGGAGACAAGTGGCCGGCGTCCTGTGCGACAAGAAAATGCCCAGACACCTCAAGGCCAAAGTATACAAGACCGTCGTGCGGCCGGTAGTGCTTTATGGAGTGGAATGCTGGACCACGTCCAAGAAACACGAGCAGATCCTGAACGCGATGGAGATGAAGATGCTGCAATGGGCACTCGGACTCACCCTATTCGACCATGTTCCCAATGAAGACCTCAGAAGATGGATGAAAACAGCGCCGATCACGGAAAAGATGAGGGAGGCCAGGCTTCGATGGTATGGTCATGCCATGCGCAGCGATGAGGGATCCATCGCAAGGACCGCATTGTGCTTAGAGGTCGATGGCCACCATTCATGTGGAAGACAGAAGAAACGGAGAATGGATACAATCGTTGAGGACATGAGAAGACCAAACCTCGCCCCAGAAGACGTACACAATTGATCCCTTTGGAGAGCACAGAGCAAAGCGGACCCTGCAAATGCACGGGACACCTGCTAGGAAAGAAGATATTTATTTAAATATCTACTATAAAGCTTAATTAATGTTATTACTTAGTTTAATTCTTACATATAACATCTAAGCTTCCCAAGCAGGTTTAGTCCCTTTTTGAGTTTCGGTCCTCCCAAGATTAATAACGTTAGGTAGTTTTTCCTTGCCACTGTTACCCTAGGATTGCTCAATTTGGGATTGGTCTTAGATATCAGACATTGTAAAGTTTCTTTGAGACAATGCTCCATAGAAGCTTTTATTTCATTTATTTAATTTTCATAGCTCAACAGAAATAAATCTAACTTAGATTTCTGCTTGATTCTCTCTGGGGATGACGATAGAAAAAATAAGAGCAAGACAATGAAGGTCTTCCATCTTCTCATTTGTACATAAAATGAAACTTATTTCATTATTTCCCAGTCGTGGCTGAAGCCCAGACAGGGAACCCCTAACGTTTCTAATTGACACTGCTTAAAAGTTCGGCACTGGCTATTACTGTTGTGAAGAGACAACATAGTAGATATGTTACAAATTTATGGATGCTGACAAGAACTAATACATCATTAGTGGCTCATGAATCACCTTTAAAAAATCAACAATCCATGCAAGAACAACGCACTTTATCGAAATTGTCCAGGTCTTTATACACAGTGATGCTGGTGTCGAGGGAGCACTTAGCGCCTGTGAATGGCTTTGGTTTGCAATCCTCTTTTTCTCTAAGTGAGAATGCTCCATAAATGGGTGTTGGTGGATTAGTGCACGGAGCTTTGCTACAGCAAATGAGAACCGAACAAGTGCTAAGTGCATCTAGGTAATCTAACAAAAGACAGGTTTATTGTCCTTCCAATTAAAATATGAAACCATCAGCTTTTCGCAAAGCCCTGCAGGAATAATCAGAGCCTCTCAGCCAAGAAGAAAACAGGATGTAGTACAATCTAACCAATAATGAAGCCTCAGATTCAAGTAAATGGTTTGTTATCACCTACACATTTAAAGAACAGGAGGTTTGTATCTAATGCTGGATGCTGGAAAACCGTCACAATGCTTTAAATGGCTAGGGGTCAAGAAAAACAGTAAGGGAGATCCTAATCAATATTCAGAGTTAGAACAAGTGTGTACTCCATCCAGTGATCAATACAGTGCTGATTAGTGTCCCACGCTGATATTAACAGAATCAGGAGACTCTGTAAGCACCACAGCCTGGAGTTTGATCAGAATAACCTGAGCATTTATACAGTATGTGTTTATAGTACAGCTATGAGGATGTTAATATGGGGATTAATGACGTCACAACCATTCTATAAGAGCACCAGTGGAAACGTGGAACGATTCCACGCCTTATTGTTCAATCCTACAGCAATATGATGGCTTATAATACATATTTCATTTGATTTGTTAAGTTTTTTGTGCACATCCTGATCTGTCATCAGTCATAAGTTTAAATACAAACAAAATGACAAAAATGCTTTTCACTCCTGATGAGATAAGGGATGGCACAGGGTGTGTGGTGGGGAGGGTTTGATACTGCTTGGTGTCGTTTGGGGTGTGGAGCTCGTTATCACTCAGGATGGCCGGCCTCATGCGAAGGAGAGATCACTCTCTGGTGGGACTGTCTGTAATCTCCTGTTGTGCCAGCTGGGGCCGTATCGATGAGAAAATTAAATCCATGCAGACGCAGCTCCTCTCTGACGTGTCCCATTAAGCAGGAGTGGTTTCTGATTGGCGGCCAGGTGGATGGATGAACGATTCAGTCAAAATGCAGGGGGCGTCTACTACAAACCCTATGAGGTGACTGCAGATATCAATCAGCTGGAAGGAGGGGTGGCAGATAAGAAGGATAAGCTATAATATTGGTTGTGATACTGTAGAAACAAAGCTTCTTCCTTTGACCCCCCCACCACCATGACGGTTACATCCCTGGGGGTGATGGCGAGGCTCTTGGGGTCCCGTGTCAGTCGGGACCTCTCGGATTAATTGGAATAAACAGATGGATGTTGACTCATTCAGCACTTCAAAAGAGATGAAACAACTGCCCTGACTCGCACCTGTTTTCCTGCTGTGACGCATGTGCTTGCTCTGCACCACCGTCATCCATTGAACCTCCTCCTTTAGCTCCCGCCCTACCTACCTAATGCCCTCCCTTCCTCCTGCTCTTCTTCTTCTCACAACCACAGGTCTCTAACAGCAGCACAAACAAAGCAGATGATATATAATATATAGAACCACAAATCCTCTCTAATGTGGGGCATGTTTGAGGCTTGTGCTGGCTGGTTGGCAAACAAAGGCACGAAACAGGGAATATGCAGAAATAAATGAAAAATAAACAATGAACTTTTCTCCAGACCATTGTTTGTTTCGCATCTTTATTACAAAGACCTTGGCAGAAAAAAGAGAGAAAGAAAAGAGGAGCACAGATTTCTCTCTTTCTCACTCTCTCTCTCTTCCCTCATCCCTGATAAACAGATCCCAGAGGGAGACTTTGTACACTTCTCCTCGTAAGACGGCTTGTAAGATCGTAAGACGGCGTGCTGAATTAATTTTGGGGGGTACCTGCCACGATGCTGGCCAGTTGCTGGGTCCGGCTGATGGGGCACAGGCTGCGTGCCTGCACGATGGCCGACGCGATTTTCTTGGCGTGTCGCTCTTCCCCGTACGCAGCCAGCAAGCACACAAGCGCCCGCTGATCTAAAGCGCTGACGGCGTCAGCAGCGCAGGGCATGCCGGGGTACCTACGCACAAACAGGAGCCCAATTAAGCCACTTGACGTCACGAGTTCTGTGCCGACAGGAGCAAAGGCTGACGGCTCTTCGACAAAGAAAACGCAAAGGCAAAGAAAGCAAGCGAGAAGGAAAAAAGACAAAACAAAAAAAACAAAATAAAAAAAACAACAACAAAAAACCACCACCCTCCTTCACTGCCTCCTCCTCTTTTCCTCCCCTTCCCACTCAAGGAGATGTGGGCTCAAGATCTATAAAAAGAGTGTGTGTGAGAGAGACTTTGAGGAGAGCGTTACATTTAAAATATTTAGATCTAAACCCGAATGTCTACAATAATCCCACTGTTCATTTAACACAACCTTTAAAGGGTACTGTTAAAGGTTATGACAAGATAACAGTTATAGACGAGGACAGGAGATTCACACACAAACTAAAACAAAGATGGCAAGGTGTTAATGAACAAAGCAAGCACAACCTGCACCTCTCACATCACATCATCATTCAAATAATAGACACAAATCTATGCAGGCAGAGGCCTTACAATTATAAGGGCTTATATCATCACACTAGTGACAGCCATGAGAGATTAAAACAATTACATGCTGGTTTTCAGTAAAATTTACATCATGAGTGAAAATTAAGGACCTGTACATGCAAACGAGATACAGAAACAAAGGGTCATAAATGTCAGTTCATGTTTTAAATCCACTTTATGTGGGATATGTCATCCCCTGTATGCTTCATGTGGGAGTGACGAGCTAAGTTACGTGCGTCGTGACACAAGCAGAGACGTGAAACGTTAAAGTTTATACTCTGCTTAATGCTAGGAGTGCTGTGCCTCTTCACCTACACAAACCCAGAAGTGCCAAGCACCAGTCATGTGACTGCAGTGACATCCTTCTAGTAGCTGTGCTGGATTTCAATGGTTAAATGTTTAAAGGTGATACTGTATTACCTGTTCGGGAAATTAGTGTTTCGAATTAATTAAAAAAACTGGACTCATTCCCTTTTAGATGTGTGCAGTCAGCGAGATACTTATTTATGTTTCTGTTTTGGTTTCAATTTTCACACCCCTCACCATGAACAGTGCAGGGAAATGGAGACGGAGAGATAGAAGTGAGGAAAACATAAGTAAGCGGAAATTTTCATTATTCACCGAACGTTCTGGTCCCTAACCCCGTGATTATGGGGGGTCCACTGTACTTCATCAAGAGAGGCTAAAATTCACAGCAACAGTCTGTCCTCTTTAGTGCTCCTGACTTTACGAACCTCTCTTCACGCGAACAATTAAGATGTTTTAACTTTTTTCAAACAATTTGAACACAAATTTAGACTTTGAACATCAGCAATCTAAATAGAAAACTCCATGGTGTCAACTTACAACTGCATAATACATCGATACGGTATGCCAATCACCATAAAACTCAAAAGAAGAAGAAATTGGGCACAATCATAAGCATATCATATATCATAAGTCTATAGGTATGATTTCAGACAATCCCTGAGTCTCGGTGCCACTGTCCTAGTGATAGAATGTGCAGAAACTGTGTTCGCCTCAGTGGCTATAAACTTTCACTTTAAATTTCACTTATTTCATGTCCTTATTTACTATTATTATTGTATTACATTCCTTTGCTTTATTCATGCTTTTACTCATTAATTACCTACAAATATAAGCATAAAAATGGGTGTGGGGAATAGATGAATACCATTTACATTACTTCTCATGTGGAAATTTGATTCCAACTTCCAACAAATCGGAGTTAGAATGGCCTTCAGGTGTTTTCGAGGTTCCTGTTAGCTTGGATATGAGGAGACCCGATGCATACGATCTCTGACAGGATCTAAATTCTAATTACAATCCAAACTTTTTTTCTTTAAGTCTGGTGTCTGCGGGCTGAGGCTTGATAATGTCAGGCTCATTTTCGGGAGAGAAATATCACGGCACGTGGGCGGCTGACTCACCTGGAAATCTGACTGAAACCAAACAGTGCCACATAATGAGGGGGGTAAGTAAAGTGTTGCTCAACACAAGTTAGAGTGTCTCATGGCATTAGAACGCATTCTGAAAAACGAACACAGTTTCAGTGAGCTGCAGCTCCACAGGTGATCCTCTTATCCATCCTCAAGAAGGGTAGACTATGGGGATGGCTAGTGTGACGTCACAACACCACTTCCGGGTCCTGCCCGCTGCTCTTAATGCTAAATACAATGGCTCTAGCCAAGGAACCGGTCACTTTTTTTACCGTTAAATCATATTTTGCAAAGTTGGTAAAAAAGGATCTGAACTCCTACAACTCCAATAGAGTTGTTAGTGTGCTGGCAGGTGGAAGTTTGAAAGGGAAAGTACAGGCTTCAATGAAAAGTAAAGTGTACGTGGTGAGTGAGGTCTTGACTGACTTTGACTCATCTGGCTCAAAAGTCTGTCTTTTTTGCTTGAAACATAAAACAAATTATTAGTCAAACGTT
>JAVSBU010000090.1:1856136-1872184 GCA_033118015.1 Loricariichthys derbyi | reverse complement strand
TTTCTATTTTATAGCACTAAATAGCATAACATTGACTAGTTAAAGTGCGATTTCATTGCTGTGGCACTTAATTAACCCAATCAGATCGGTAAATGATACACCGTTAGGACACTGGAGGGGACCTTTAAAGCACTTATATTAAACTACAGTAGGGTAAAATCATTAAGATAAAGCTTATTTTATGATAAAATTTTAATTAAACATATTGAAACTGAAAAATCAAACGATTTTTGCGCAACCATGGCTTTTACTCACCACATTTCATCACACCCACCACCGAACTCTCTACATCAAGCGCTGCAGACTTCCTCATCAGACTTTGGGAGAGAACTGCGTATCGCATAGGGCTTACTCAGAAAAATTCACTATTCAAAATTAGGGCTTCTGCTGAATATGCACTTATGTTTATTACCGGATTCCCATCGTAAAGATGAAATATCATAAGTCACCTCATTGTAAAACTGGGGGAACCTGTATTTTAAACAGATATGATGATTTCCTATCATTTTAAGACATTTCAGGATGCCTTCACAATTTTCCAGAGCCTTTTGCTTCCTCTTCCAAATACACATTTTCTCAGTACAGCACTCATTCTGCCCATTTGCCCATTCTGTCCCTGCATACCAAGCAGAAAGCACTGAAGCAGTCAGCTGCAATTTCACCCCGGGCAAACCGCACAGAACCAGGGCAAGGGCTCCTGCTGAGCGTACACTAGGAGGCGGTCTCCTCCGTGCCAGCAGTGCTGCCATACGGGACAGGCGCAGCACATTTGGATAATGAAGCCACGGACTATGTTTCACGCCGCACCCCCAACAGCCGTTGACGATTTTCTATTCATGAGGGTAAGACGAGAGAGACGGCGCCCTCGGCCGCTGATAACCCCAGACCGAATCCGCAGCCTTACTTGCAGCTCGAACTAAATGTCTGGCCGTCAATCAGCGGCATGTCCCTCGTCAGAGTGTTTAATTACAGGGATCAATTATTCACCAGCCTCCTCTTTCAGCGAGACACACTTCTCCAAAATAACACCGTCGCCACCACAGGGTGAGGACGTGAGCGCCTGTGGCCCACAGGGGGGGGCTTGGGCCTCTGGAGAACAGGTTTTATCCACACAGGCCTGGGCAGGAGTACAAGATGCTGAGGGAGTTTAAATCCCAAGAGGAGACGCTGTGGACGGTTTGTGTCAGACAACGACCATCTGACGTCACAGCCTGTTACAAAGGGGGATTTGTGTGTGGTCCTGGTGATCATAAATACTTAACACACGGTGTTTAGGATGCAGCAGTGAATGTCAGCCACCACCTGTCGCAGGCAGGAATATTAATCTGGCATCTGTTTCATATCTCTCTGTGTTCACCCATATAACGCCCTGAGCAACAGCAAAAGATTAAAACATACAGAAATAATGTTCATCCAAAAGATTTACAGCAGCAAGATAAAGTATTTAAACCCATAATGGAAATGGCCTTCTGATATAAGCCATAACAGACAAACCCAAGCAATATAATTACAAAATTAATACAAAGTTATTTTCATGTCTTTACTGAACACAATGAGTATTAACTTAGTACTAGCCACTTAAGGCTGTAGTATTCGAGTCTCGTCTCAGTCTAAGCTGGACTCGTAAACTGTTACCAAGACCAGGTGATGCATCTGTCTGAAGTAATGTTAATTATAACTAAACTTTATTTCTAATATTATTGAATATAAACAATTCATTCAAACTACTCCCTTATCTACAGGGCTAAATAAAATCTGCACTTTGATTGGCTATTTATTTGGAATAGAGGTTAACGCTGTAAGTGTTTAACCCTCTCACTTTATTTTACCATGTCCAAAAATCTGGAATTATTATTATGTTTTCACATTTAATAATAAAAATGGACAGAATGAAAGTGGTTGTTTATATTCAGGTGACTATATTTGGTGATTCTGATAAAGTTTGAGAGAAGAAGGGAAACAGAATCATCACCATTATTTGCTTCCAAAAGGTGAGCCGAGAATTGGCTGAAATACTAAAGACTCGCCATGTTGACATCGCGTGTGTCCAAGAGACAAAGCAGAAAGGGACAAAGGCTCAGGAAATCGATGAATGATACAATGGCTGTATTATAATGGCAAAAACAACACCCGAAATGGCATTGGAATTGTGATCAGCGAGATTTATTGGAACAATGTCAGTTGAATATCCAATCGACTCATGAGCATCAAGACTGAACCCAGCACAACTACCCTCCGAATTGTCATATGCTATGCCCCTAAACCAGATGACCCAATGATGAGAATGACAAGTTTTGGTTAGAACTGGACACCCATTTTACGAACTGTTGGCCTCGAAGATCACCTGGTATTAGGTGATGACCTCAATGGCCATGTTGGTTCAGCAAGAGATGGGTATAACCAGTGTCATGGTGGCAATGGGTTTGGCACTCACAACGATGACCGGAACTGAATTTTAGACTGTGCTGAAGCACACAAGCTTGTGTTGACCAACACCTTTTGTAGGAAGAGGCCGACTCATGTCATTACCTATAATAGGGTTCAAATGACTCAAATTGATTATTTGCTCCTGAAATGACGCAACCTGAAGCTGGTGGCTGTTGTAAAAGTAATCCCTTCTGAACCAATCGACCCCCAGCACCGGCGTCTCGTCATGGATCTTCAACTGAGCATGCTAGGCCAAAGGGGACCCCGAATCACTGCAGTGGAATGAATAAAATGGTGGTGTTTACCAAAGTGCAAGCTACACTTATGTCTACCCTTTACCCCCTTGATGTGGACGCGGACCAGCCAGCATCAGCTATGTGGGGCAAATTGCCTGTGCCGATCGCTGCGCCTGTGCCACTAATTACCAACATTGAGGTCGAAGACGCAATGCAAAACATAAAGACTGAGAAGGAAACCAGCCAGGATGACATCCCAGCCAAACTATGGAAGATCCTCGGCCACCAGGGCACTACGATTATTGCTGCCCTCTTCAACCGAATCATTGATGAAGGAGCAGCCCCAGCAGCTTTAACAATCAGTAGCACATTGGCCATCTGGAAGAGCAAGGGCGACCTGAATGAATGCTTAAATTATCAAGCAATCTGACTCCTGTGTCACTCCATGAAAATATTTGAGCAGATTATCGATTCCAGGCTCCGCAAGATTGTCTCCATCACTCCAAAACAATGCGGTTTTATTAAAGGGATCAGAACAATGATCCATACTGCACGGCTGCTTTTGGAGAAATACAGTCAGAAGACAAAACCCATCTATGTCGCATTCTTTGATCTGGAAAAAGCCTTCGATCGCATCCCTCATGAACTCATCTGGCACACACTAAGTTCCCATGATGTCCCCAAAGTTTACTTTCAGTGGATCCAACTACTCTACCACTATGTCACCAGTGTGATCCGATGTGCAGTGGGAAACATCGCCTACACTGTCTTCACCATCAGTGTTGGAGTACATCACTGTACATTTCGTCCTCTGCATGGACATTGTGACATCTGACCTCCAATCACGTCATCCATGGGCACTACTCTATGCTAAAGATGTCCTGCTGGTGAATGGACAACGTGGCAAATTCCAAGAGCAAATGTAGCAATGGAATGAATGGCTTGCCGAATACAAACTATGACTAAACCTGAAGAACACAGAATATATGGAATATATTAATTTTTTTATCAACCTGTCATTGTTATCATTGGGGGTTCAGCACTATTTTTGTTTGTTTTGTGTTGTTTTGTGCATTTCGTGATATTTGGACATAGATGGCCATTCATTACAATATAATATCTTGGAATGTGAATGGTTGTAATGCTCCCCTCAAACGCATTAAGTGCCTTGATTTTTTTTATACCGTACTAGTGTTGATTTAGCTTTAATACAAGAAATTCATTTAAAGGCCAACGATGTGCACAGAACGCAAAATAAAAATTAAAAAACTCTTTCAACCTCCTCAACCCATAATAAAACAAAGGGGGTTTTGATTTTGGTAAAGAAGCGGTTACACATAAATATAGAATCAACTGGTGTATATAGAATCAGATGGTGTTTTATGGATATTGTTTTAGACAATCTTAAATGATCTATATTTCTGTGTATGCTCCTAATATTGCCAATCCTATGTTCTACAATTCTTTGAAATTTGCCTTACTATCTTTAGGAAATAGCCATTTGATTCTGGGAGGTTGATCCCGAATTGGATAGGATTAGCAACTTTGGGTACCCCTCATCTTATATATCATCTGATTATTTAAATAGCTTTCTATCAGACCTTGGTCTACTAGATACTTGAACATCCGAGGGATAATAACTTTACTTCATTTTACCCTGGAATAAAACAAAGATATGATTGGATCATATCTTTGTCTGACCTAGTGTAGTTAAATATGTTGCTGATACTGATATTCTCCTGACAACTATTTCAGATCAGGGGCCTGTGATTTTGCTATTGGCTTAACATGCACATGATACTGTTCCTTATTTTAAAAGACGGAGTTTTAATTTATGTTTTCTTCGAAATGTATACTTTCTAAAATGCATTACAAGGAGCCTAATGATACTCTTGAGATATCACCCCACATATTATGGGAGACAACAAAATGTTTCATGAGAGGATGCTATATTGCATTTGCTTCTAATTTGTTCAAATGTACGAAGGCTAATATAACATTTGTAGAAAGTCGAGTTAGACGATTAGAGATCTTGCAAAAAATGCTTCTGATGAAAGCAGGAGTAGTATTTTGGCATCTTATAAGGCTGTACTAAAGATTTTCTTTATGCACAAGCAGAATTATTATTGTTTAGGGGAAATTAAAGGCAAACTTATTATGAGCATGCTGACAGACCTGGTAGACTTTTAGCTTCGCAGCTTAAACAATCTGAGAATATTGCTTGAATTAGTGCAATTAGAGACACAACTGATGCATTACTTTATGACCCTATTGACACTAATAGTATCACTAATAGTATTAACAGAATTGTTGGTTGATATTTAGGAAATTGATTTTTTAGGAAGTTTAGAAATGAAGTTTTTTTTTAATTCGTTGGACTTACCTTCTCTTGCACCGCGACAGAGGACACAACCCATTTCTTTAAAGGAAATGAAAGAGGCAATTGTTTCTATGCAGACACACAAATCACCAGGGCTGGATGGGATTCCCCCAGAGCTACTGTTGGCAGTATGGGATCTAATTGGACCAATTCTTCTAAGATCAATCGAATATTCCTTGGAGCTTGATAGGTTTAATGTAGACCAAAACACTGTATTCATCTCTGACTGTTCGAGTTGAGACCTCTGTCACTTCTAAATGCTGACACTGAAATATTTGCGAAAATCCTTGCTAAAAGGATGGACTCTGATGGATTTTTGATTCATAATGACCAAGCTGGATTTTAACGTTCTCAGTTCTCAGCCTGACAACATGCGTCCTCTCTTTCATATTTTGGAATTTGCCCCCTTACAGTTGCCAGGTTCTGCTATGCTCTCCTTAGATGCTGAAAAGGCATTTGATGGAATATAATGGCTATTTCTGTAGGCTATTTTGAAGTGGTTTGGTTTTGGATTGCCCTTTATTCATATGATTCAAACTCTCTTTACAAACCCTATGGCATGTGTTAGCACTGGTCAGATGGTATCAAGTAATTTAATTTAGTGCGGGGCACTAGACAGGGATGTCCTTTATCTCCCTCCTTATTTGCTCTCGCTTCAGAGCCTCTAGCACAAGCTGTGAGACAGGACACGATAATTAGACCTACATCCATAAAAGGCTCATGACTATATTTCTCTTTATGCTGATGATATTTTACTTTATATATCCAACTAATCAAACTCTTTGCCTCAAGTGCTCTAGTTGTTTTGCCAATTCAGTCTGCTCTCTGGATACAAAATTAATTGGACTAAGTCTGTACTGATGTCACTGGACCCTCCTGCTAAAGCGTACCTTCCTCTTTCTGATATTACAACCCATATTTGGGCTTCTGAGTTTACATATTTAGGTATTAATATTCATTCGAGTATTCTATTGTAATTCATGTATTAATTTTGCTAGCAAGAGCAATTATATTTCACTTTTGGACAGAATTAAGAAGGATTTGGTACAATGATCTCCTCTACATCTTTCGCTTCAGGAAAGAATATTAGTAATAAAAATTAATATCTTCTCACGGGTTAATTTTCATCACTCTATAATAGATTTATAACAGCTAAGGACAAGGCCCTCAAAATTACGACTGCTTGGACAAAGAACTGTCAGATCTGAGTGTTAGTACTTGCAACATGGTCTGGATTAATGTGTTTATGCCCAAGAATTTAGGCCATCAACTTATTCACTATAAGATTATACATAAGTTCTACATGACTCCTCTTCTGGGTTTATCACAACTCAGGTGAAACAGTTCTGATAAAAACTAAAACAGATGCGAATTCTCCTTGATTGGTACCTTTTTTAAATTTTTTTCTGGGTCTGTCCACCCGTAGAATGGTTTTGGTCTACTGTAACTGACTTGATCTTGGAGTTGTTAAATGTCAGACTGTGATTGTGTCTGGTACTTTTGTTGTTGGGTGATGACTCTGGATAGGGTCTTACAGTGATGCAGAAGAAGATTCTAATGGTGGGCTTGACGGTCGCTATAAAATCCATTTTGAGACACTATTATGACTCTGAGACTCTGTTGAGGAACATTGATTCTTGATTCTGGAATGGTCTAAAGCCAAGCTGCACAGGGCATCTCTGAGGACCATCAGCTGCTGGAAAGACCTTATATAAGGGATAGGGATGGGTGGACTGTTTGTGGGCTTTTTTTTTTTTTTTTGGTGTATAGTGAGTTTGTGTGCATGTTTGTTGTAGTTACTGTCCAATAAAATGTTATTCACAAAAAAAGAAAGTGGAGCTATTGAAATACCTCGGCTCCTTGATATGCAGCAATGGTGACAGCCTCCCAAATGCATGCTCCTTGTCAATGCTGCTTGGATGAAATGGTGCCAGGATTCCTGTGCGCTTGTCAGATGCCCCTATGCCTCAAGTCAAAAGTCTATAAGATGATGGTACACCCAGTCGCCCTTTTCAGATCTGAGTGCTGGCCAGCGATAGCGAAGCATGAGCAGACCATATACATGATGGAAAGGCGAATGCCCCGATGATGTCTTGGACTAACATGATTTGACCATGCTTTGCTATGAACAATAATGTCCGAAGACGGCCAAGATTCTCACCAATTGTAGCGAAAATGCAGGAAGGCAAGCTTAGATGGTATGGACATGTAATGTGCAGTGAACAAAACTTGGTGGCTAGGACAGCCATGCATCCTGACCATAATGACCAGCGACCACGCAGAAGACCTAAAAAACAATGGATGGATCAAATCAAAGAGGACATCCAACACGTGAACGCCACCTCTGAAGAAGCCTTTGATCAAGAAGATGTGCTTCCAAAAGTTACACTGCCTTAGTTCAGATGAGAGATCATAGTCCAGCCCCCAGAGATGGTGACCATTTTTTTGGCCAGGCTGTGTATATTATGTATAATGAATGACAATTAATCTAAAGGGAACTACAATTTCACTATAACCAGTAAAACACGAGTTAACCCCTGGGCTAAAGCCATGCCAAAAAGTTAGAAAGCCTCTTCCCTTATTACCAAAACTCTGCTCGTATCCGGAACCCAGAAAAAAATTCAGTGGAAGGAAGAGAATTTGACAAAAGCTAAAGAAGTGACATTCAGAACAGTAATAACAGTAGTCTTACTTAGTAGCCATATTTCGATGAAGGAGTTCGATCAGCAAGACCTAGCACCATCATGAAGGAGACAGTTAAAAATAAGCCTAAAGTCACAGCACTGGTTTGATGGACACCAAAACCATAATAGTAATTTGCACATTCTGCCATGTAGAAGTGATTAAGGCATGAGGACAACTAGATCCCTTCCCTAAGGTTAGACTAATTAACATTAAATCGCACCATGAGCAGAACCGTTACTGATATAAAATGACCTTTACATCCCAACAGTGCCCCACACGGGACAGACAAAGCAGCCAGAGGTTTATCGCATCATGTGTGTGATTATTATTTCTGCCTCATTTTCTCTGCTTTGGTGATAAAGGTGGTACCAGCAGCTCCAAGCTTCCCAATAGCTCATACCATACTAAAATCAGTATGTGACCTACAAAGCTGGGTCTTATCTATGATTTTATTCAGAAATGGGTCTCCCGTTGGATGCAAGGCTGCCATTTAGACAACATGACGCTCTGGGGTTAATGATCGTGACCTTCATCCAGACTGCACATCACACTGGGAAGATGTTGCCCTTTTAGATCGATCTCAGAGAATTTCCTTTCCCGTATTCAAACCATCTCCATCCTAAAAAGGAGCCGAATCCAGACCAGTAATGTGAGCTCCACTCTGACAGCTTGTAAATCTTCACCGGCCCAGCAACCCCTAATGGGCACAGAAGCCAGCTCCCGGGCAGAGGATTCCCCGATGCTATCCGCAGCTCCACCTGCTTAGATCACACGGTGGCAGCGGCGGTGTTGTCGGGGGTGGGTGGATGTTTGCAGGGATTCCAACAGGCAATAAAACAATGCAAATAGCTTCCCGGCATGGTCTGCCTTCGCTGCGTGGGAGAGTAGGTGCAAAAAGCTGAGGTCATTAAATTAGACGTGACGAGAAAGAAAAGCCACGCTTGGTTTCGATCGTCCGTGGGCAGGCTTTGGAGGGACATCAGGGGAAAAAAAATAAAGAGGAATCCATCAGAGCAGGGAAGTCTGATGGTGGGTGAAAGTGCCTCGGTGAAAAAAAAACAGCTCTGAGACCGAGAGCGTAAGCGTTCGTTCCATAAGGCTTAGGGTAGGAGGTTCAGGAAGAAGCCTGATAATCAGAGAGGACATTGACAGTTTTGACTCTGAAGGGACCAGTCCCACCGAAGCCGGTTATTAAAATTCAGACACTGCCCAGAAGACCAGGATTTGCAGAATTTAAACCCCTTCTTCTAAGAGCAAAGTCATGCCATCCTACACGTCTCACCGCAGGTACACTCTAGCCTTCTTCAAGCATGGTATTGCATAGTGACTGGCACTAGTTAAAATTACTTTTGTGACAAGATCTATAACAGCATCATTAACACAGGTACATAATGACATTAGTTTAAAGTCAGCACTGAAGAACAATTCGGGACCAGCGAGTCCCAGCAGCCTGTGTTACAAGAAAGGAGGAAAATGATTGCCACTGCGTTGCATCGAGTTTCATGATTGGGACAAAATGTTGAGACATGAAAAAACCCTGAACCTGTGAACTTCCTCATACGAATCTGTTCCACTCAGTTAGGCTCCATTTGCACTTGGAGATTGGAACAAAAAAGAAACGAGACAGAATGAAATGAAATCAAAAATGAAATCTGCCTTCATACACTTTCATTCGAGGAACATCTTATGCTAACATCAGAGCCACCGCGTGAGATGCCGGTCCTGCCGCCAAACTAATCACAAACTGGATGCTTCAGGATGAGAGGGGGATCTCACCTCAGATGTAGCATCAAGCTGTTCGATCAGTGGATGGAGAGACTCGACTCGACACTCTGTGATGTGAAATCATATCACACCTTTTTAGAGCCAGGTTCCATATGGAACTGAAATTTTGTTATTTGTGTTAGGCTCAAAAAAGTCCCAACTTTAGGAACCCCAGGAACCTCTGGCACAGCTGAAAATGATGTTCTTAAGTTTGCTTTAATTGAACTTTAACTGTGAAACAGATAATGCATTTTTACAACCATTATGGACTTTGATTAGCAGAACAAGTGTTTCTTACACTAACTTTGACTTTTATGTCATGTTTTTTTTCTGGTCAACTTAATTTAATTTGTTAATAAACATCCTTTCCTGAATTTCAAGCATGCAACATGTTCTAAAAAAGTTGTGATGCTGCAATTTAGGGCTAATAATGAGGTTTAAAAAAAAAAAAACAACTCAATGATGCGAATTCTAACATCATTATAATCGTGAGTTGGTCTAAAAGCAGTATTGAAAAAAGCCTGAGTCATTTTAAGCAATAACTTGTAGAAGATCTACAGTTTATCACCAAACGTGTGAGGAAATTATTGAAATGTTTAAAAAATTACATTTCCCTCTCTACAATTAATAATATAATTAAATGATTCAAGGAATCGGGAGGAATTTTAGCCTAAACTGAAGAGCCGTGGCTCTGATCCTTCAGACGGCACCAAATCAAGAACAATCCTTCTTCAATAGATGATAGAACCACATTGACACCAGATTACCTTATCAGACTTTTATCAAGCTCTACAATACAGTTACATGCAGAAACACCACTTAAAACATTACTGAGGCATCTAAAATGGACCATCACACAGTGGAAATGGGCATCTTTCTTTTAGGAACTTTTTTTTTTCCTTTTCAATCATTTTCTCACACATTTAGTAATTAAATGCAGATCCTCTGCCCATCTTTACTCATTAAAGACTCAACCTTTCCTGGATGCTGCTTTGGTACCAAATCAAAATTAAAATCAACCTGTTTTTCAAATAGTTTTTAGTCTCATTACTGCCATGGGGAACGAGTAAGGGGAGGACCTAAAGGGAAGGCAAAAGGCAACAATAGACTTGTTAAGCCGAACAGGGAGGGTGGCGAGACCCGCCGCAGTAGCCCTTGCACAAAACGGAACAACAAAGGAGGTTTTCTACAGCGGGGATCGAACCCGGGCCGCATGAGTGGGGAACGAGCGTTTAGGCAGCACACCGCATGGCTGCTGGTGAGCATATGCAGAGAACAAAAAGGGAGGTTACCGGGGAAGGAAGCAAGGAGGCCTATGCACACATAGGCTGGCTAGAACGGGGAGCACCCGAAGGTGAAAAATACAGACGAGAGGCAGGCAGTGATGGAGGTGCAAGAGCTGACCCTGCCGAAGCACTTGATACCTCGGGGATGATCCCTACCACTGATCCCCCACAAAGGAAACCAGCGTACCCTGAAACCTCACACTGCAGCACTGCCATCGGGGAAACAGAGAGGTATGTGGTGATACCCACAGGGGAGAAAGGGTGATGGCTGGCAGGACTAGCCTAGCGGCTGTGAAGCACGAGAAGTGCATACAGCCAATGGGGATAACCTAGTGCTGCAACAAGGGACACTTGTGTGAGGTGGCTTATATTCAGTGGTGCTTGAAAGTTTGTGAACCCTTTAGAATTTTTGTTATATATCTAAATCATCATCATCATCAGATTTTCACACAAGAGTAACTCCTAATCAAACAAAGGCCTCTCTCACATTGGCTAACGTTAATGTTCACGAGTCTACCATTAGAAAAACACTGAACAGCAATGGTGTGCATGGCAGTTTTGCATAAGAAAGCCACTGCTCTCGAAAAAGAACAGTGCTGCTCGTCTGCAGTTTGCTAAAGATCCAATGGACAAGACTACTGGAAGAATGTTTTGTGGGTGGATGAGAAAAAATAACTTTTTGTTTTGAAATAAAAGCGTTATATTTGGAGAAAGGAAAACACTGCATTCCAGCATAAGAATCTTATCCCATCTTTGAAACATGGTGGTGGTATTATCATGGTTTGGGTCTGTTTTGCTGCATCTAGGCCAGGACGGCTTGCCATCATTGATGAAACAATGAATTCTGAATTATATCAGATAATTCTAAAGGATAATGTTAGGAAATCTGTCCATGAACTGAATCTCAAGAGAAGCCGGGTCATACAGCAAGACAATGACTCAAAGTACACAAGTCATAAGCAAAAAATGGTTAAAGAAGAATAAAGTTAATGTTTTAGGATGGCCAAGTCAAAGTCCTGACCTTAATCCAATTGAAATGTTGTGGAAGCACCTGAAGTGAGCAGTTAACGTGAGGAAACCCACCAACATCCCATAGTTGATAAATAAATGACCAAGTATAATATTTTTGTCCCATTTGTTTAACTAGGTTCTCTTTATATGCTTTTAGGACTTGTGTGAAAATCTGAAGATGTTTTAGGTCATATGTATGCAGAAATATAGAAAATTCTAAAGGGTTCACAAACTTTCACTGCTGTAGCCCTAGAAACAGGTGTCCTAAAAATGACTAGCTCTAAATTGCCTCCATCACAACTTTTTTGGAATGTGCTGCAGGCCTAAAATAAAGGAATGGATGTTTATTAACAAATTAAATGAAGTTGACCAGAAAAAAAAACTGTCTATCAGCAAAAAAATTAAAGTGAAACGAAATGTAAGGAACAGTGTATCGTACTATCCCAGCTTTTTCTGATTTGGGGTTGGACACTAAACAGACCGAACATCATTGAACATAACAGACACTGTGTTTAGAATCAAACCTGGATATGTGTAAGCATTCTGGCTGAGTGTGTACATGCCCTTCACTGCCCTGTGCACTTCAGCTTCAAATACCTCTGCTTGCCCTCCTCCCACTCTACAGCCCTGTAATAAACCATCGGCCTGTTTCCTTGTACAGCCCATTATTTAATTAACCAAATGCTACAAATGTATTCTGATGACTAACATAATTAGGGTAAAATGGTTATCTACGCTGGTCGAGTGAACCTGCAATTCAAGGTGAATAAAAAGACCCAATTGCAGTAAATGTAATCTCTGCCAGGCTAATTTGGCAGCTAATGATGCTGCTGTAGTTTCTGTAATTTATGGGTAGGTAACAGAGGCCAGGCTAAGTAGTCCAGACTGAGCAGCACTACTTGTTTCCCTCCCTATTTCTCACTCTCCCCTTCCCTCTGTGTTTTGGGAACTAAAACGTCACCACCCAATAAATCTGCAGGAGACAAATGAGGGAAATAAAACCCAGACTCGTTTTTACAGAGAGCTGGAAGTCTATGGGCAAAGACTTGATTACATCGAGTTCTAATATTCACTTTGTCAACCAGGAAAATCAGCCTTAAATAAACACGGGCTCAATAAAGTCTACAAAGAAAAGCAGAGGGAATAAAAGCTCCTTAATTCTGTCTCATTCATAAATGTTACACTGATTACTGGAACAACTTTCTATTATGATACTATGATGAGCCGCATAAGTCCCCGGGTACATTGCCATTCAAACCTAGAAAATATTTATGGACCTTCTAAAGTGTTGCTCTACATGTCCCCAGCTGGACAATCACAAAAATTAGCTATAAAACCCATAAGCACTGCACCAGATTCTACTACAGCAGCACTCACAATTCAGTGAAAGTTTTCAATTCAATTTTGAAACATGATTGCAGGGAATCACATCCTTCTGATACAACCCCAAATCAGAGAAAGCTGCAGTGTTTCTTATATTTCCTTTCACTTTGATTTAATCACAGACAGCATAAAGCCGAGATATTTCATGTTTTATTTCTGGTCAAATTAATGTCTATTGTCAACAAAGATCTATTCTTGCATTTCAGGTCTGCAACATGTTAAAAAAAGTTACAATAGGAGCAATTTAGAGCTAGCAATGAGATAAAAAAACAAATAATGATGTGATTTGAACAGGTTATTATGATCATAATTTGGTACAAAAGCAGCATCAAGGAAAGCCATTGAGAAGCCGTTAAGATGAATGATTGAAAAGTTTAAAATATATATATATATATTTCTCCCTCTACAATGAATATTTTTAAATTTTTCAAGGAATTTGGAGGAATTTTATTAAACTGAAGAGCTGTGACTCCAATCCTTCAGATGGCACCAAATCAAGAACCATCATTCATCAATAGCTGATGAGAACCACATGGGCACCAGATTACTTTACCAAACCTTAATCAAGCTCTACAGAGTTACATGCAGATACACCACTTAAAATGTTACTGTATGCAGTAGTGTGCTCTCGTCCCACCCGAATGTGCTGGTGTGACCAAGCCTACAGCAGGTTATGGTCGCTGAACTGATTTGTGGTGCTCTGAAAACAAAATGGGCTTCATAGATCATTGGACAACCTTTGAGGGAAAGCCTGGCCTTTTAGGATGGGACGGTGTCCATCCCACTGTGACGGTGCTGGTCTCATCTCCTGTGGCATTGCCCGTAGTCTTATGGCAGGGTTAACTAGGGGCTGACTAGCCAGAGCTGGGGTCAGACAGCAGACAGTCAGGCTTAACCAACTGTCTGCTGGTAGCCATGCACCGTCACCCAGAACCTATTCTATTGAAACTGTGTCTGTAACCAGCATAAATCATAAAAGAAAACATGCTCAAAAGGTATGCTTTAATAATCTCATTAGTACAAACACGGATAGCTTTCATAATAATAATAATAATAATAACAGCCTTAAACTAAAAATAGGATTACTTAACATTAGATCGCTTATGATTACTGATAATTCCTTACATGCCCTCTGCCTTACTGAAACATGGATTAGACCAGATGAATATTTGGCCTTAATTGATGCCTCCCCCACTGAATATTGTTACGATCATAATCCTCATCCTAATGGTCGTGGGGGAGGAATAGCCACAATTTTTTACTAAGTTTTAGGTGCTACAACTAAATCTCATTACAAGATAAATTCATTCGAAATAATGATTTTAAATTAAATATGGCTGATCCATCGTTATCTAAATCAAAACCAGACCTATTTCGGCTTATCACTATTTAACGGCCTCCAGGTCCTTGTTCAGAATTTCTTCAGGAATTTGCTAACTTTCTTTCCTGCTAAGTACTTTCAACATATAAGGCTCTAATTGTGGGTGATTTTAAGATTCATTTTGACAACGAGTTAGACCCACTTAAAACTGCTTTTGAGTCCATTCTAGAATCCATGGGTATCACTCAGAATGCGATGGGACCGACCCACCGCTGTAATCATAATTTAGATCTAATATTAACATTTGGTATTGAAATAGATAACCTTAATGTTCTTCATCAAAGTGATCTGATTTCTGATCACTATCTCTTAGTTTTCGAGCTCTTCAAACGAATCAAGCGCACTATTACATCTGCTACTTCAGCTGAGTTTATTAATAACCTCCCAAACTTGACATTTGACATACCTACGGAGCCCAGTCAGCTTGAGCATGTAACCAACCGATTAGAATGTCTGTTTCGTTCGACACTTGATAAGGTTGTTCCTACTAGGGGAAAGCATATTAGGGAAAAAAAGGCTAGCTCCATGGTATAATGACACCACTCATAACTTAAAGGAAACAGCTCGGAGTTTAGAACATAAGTGGTAGTAAATTAGATGTATTTAAGATTGCTTGGAGGGAAAGCATGGCAGAGAATAAACACACCCTTACTAAATCTAAAGCTGAGTATTTCTCCTCTCATTGAGAAAAATAAGAATAATCCGAGATTTTTCTTTAATACAGTCTCAAGATTATCTAAAAACATGATAAATAGTAACTCAAATATCACTAAATCTTAATACCAATGATCATGACAATTTTTTAATGATAAGATCAAAAACATTCGTCGTAAAATTCGATGCTCATTGTGTCACCCTGTTATTCAGAAATCTACCAAATGCAGCACTAATGTAGTTTGTTTAAATAGCTGTGATTCTAAACTGGAATGTTTTATCCCAATTACTAATACGGAACTGTCCTCACTGATTAGTTCGTCTAAATCATCATCATGTTTACTAGATCCAATTCCTACACGTTTACGAAAAAACTTAACACCGATTATTATAGAGCCACTGCTTACCATTTTAAATTCAACTCTTAGCTATGGCTATATACCCTAATCCTTTAAGTGTGCTGTTATTAAACCTTTGATTAAAAGATCCAACCTTGACCCTAATGTCCAACTATAGACCAATTTCAAATTTACCTTTCCTCTCCAAAATACTGGACTAGGCTGTTTAGTTACTGATTCTTCCAACAGTGGAGACAGGTAGGTCCAACTCATTGGAAAGAGTTTTGTACCCCTTGCCAGCCTTGTGACCCTCCATGACTTTGTCTCTGATGGCCTTGGAAAGCTCCTTAGTCTTTCGCATGTCGGCAATGTTTGAGTGCTGCTCACTTGTTTGGGGAGGAGCTTTTAGAGCCAGAAAAGGCAGAAAAAAAAAACAGATAATTAATCCAAGCATGTGAAGCTCATTGTTCTTAATACCTCAATTACTTCTTAATACTTGAGGG
>JAVSBU010000090.1:1794335-1808557 GCA_033118015.1 Loricariichthys derbyi | reverse complement strand
GCTAAAAACGTGGATGCTTAGATTTTACCGAAAATGAAAGTAAGCCATATCCTCACTTGTAATGAAATATGTTGTACGTTACCTGTTATGAGCAGTGGGTGTCATTATATGACCACATAATGATGCATTACGTTTGTGGACATGTGATTCACTGTGGAACGTTTTAATTGGTCTATTTCCATGACATCATTATGATTTGACATACAAATAGCCCAATGACAATGAGTCCTGTGTGCAATCAGTTGAACTTCATATCCGCTTAGGGGGCGGAGCTAAATTTGCATATTTTCCTGACCTTCCTAAATGCTTAACCGAGATTTTTGCAGGTAAAACCGGAAAAAGCTTCTCAGTTAACTCGGCTGCAACCGTGTATGTGTGGACTAGGCATGAGACTCTTCTTTCTGTGAAGCCATGTCCATAAACTGTGCCAGCAAGTGTTGCTCCTCAAATACTCCATTTTATTTGGTCTGTTTTATCTACCTGTTTGGATTAAGAATAAGAGTCCAGATAGTCTGCTGTGCTAAAATGGTCATAAATGTGCTAAAATGACCATAATAAAACAAAAACCAGATGGTAGGTGGTGCCAGAATGGAAGGATGGTGTGATGTGCCCTGCTATCTCTCGACTAGTGACACTACTGAATTCTGGGAGTCCTTTAGTGTAGGTCTACAATTAGTACTTTTTCTTAAGTATTCTTTTTACTGCACATGTGATGTGGTTTTTGTAATCTGCTTGTTATAACTCAGAACAAGCGTTGCACAGAATCCCATATAAACCCGTTTGTCTAATGGCTTGATCTTGAGCTGTGCTGTTCTACCCGGTGCTGAGCCTGAGCAGCAGGGTGACACATCATTCTTGTGCTCGTGTTGGCTGTACAAACCGTCTCGTATACCACTGTGCAGCCAGTCTCTCAAACAGCTCTGTGGTTGTTGGAACAGTCCTTGTTGCAGCTTATTTTAGAAGCAGCTAGCAGTTGCTGGAGAACAGTCCACGCAGCAAGGTTGGGACAGGGGCCCATTTCTCAGAAAAGATTTGCGTTTCCCATGGGAGGTGCGTTCAGCCCTGTAGAGATGGAGCTTTGAGCTGAACAAATATAGAAATAAAGAAGCTGGTGCTCAGATATCTTGCAAATTTGCATACTTAGACACACACAAACATGCAGAGGACTGTGAGCAGTGTCACAAAGCAGTGTTGTCTATGCTTGCCAAATTGAGCAAGCCTGGAGCAACAGTGGCAAGGAAAATCTTCCCAAACATTTTAAGAAGGAAACCTCTAAAGAACCGAGATTCAAAGGGGCCAAATCTCCTTAAGAATTAAACTTTACCTAAAATGAATGTGTGTGCGTGTTAGGAACAAGCCATCGCCTGGATCCCCGGTCTGTGGGGGAAGACTTGAACAGCAGCAGCAGCATCCTGGATCAGCCGAGAGAAGTGCAAACAGTCCATCATGATGAGCAAGGCAAGAGATTTAACCTTTATTATTGATATGCTCTGATCTGGTGATCTAAGAGCTCAACCACATAATTGCCATCTGTCTTAAAAGTAAATGAATACACCAGTAACTCTGGTCATAACAAACACACACAATATTCTCATCTCTGCACTGACTTATTTCTTGGGAATCACAGCTAGGGCTTGCTCGTAGTCTACTTGGGATTTTGCAGATCTGTTTTTGTTTGACAAAGTTTACCGTCTGTCCTGTACTGTAACAATACAAGGACATGTTGAGGACTGGTTCAAACCTCCTGAACCTAATCTCTCTCTCATCACCCAACAGGGGGCAGTGTGCATGGATACAGAACCCTCTCCAAAGATAGGGAGTTCATGCTGGACATGCTCTATGCAAAATCCGGCAGCTCCAAGCCACTCGATGGCTCCAGCGGGGAGGAAAGCGGTGGTTATGGCGTTTCCGCTCTGGCTGGCCGTGTCTCCGGACTGAGGCCTTGGCCTTGCCAGCCAGCTGAGGACATCACCAGGCGGACAGAGCTGGAGGGGCTAGAGGGCAGTGCCCAAGCAGCCATCCACAGGCTGGCAGAGGAGCAAAACAAACGGCTGCGTCCGCAGTATAGCATCGATGCAGAGATTCACTCCCGGACGCTGGAGAAGACAATGATGACGCCGCTGGCCAGGAACAGCAAGGATGCATGGGAGCAGCTGCAGCCCACCTCCAAAGAGCTGCGGATTAAAGACCTGGACTTCTCTGATCTGATGGAGGAGGAGGACATCGACGTCCTGGACGTGGACACTTTTGACACGGCCATGACAAATGGCATCCCTCCACCGCCACCGCCAGGATTAGGATCTCATCCTCCTCCTCCGCCGCCGCCGCCGCCTCCTCCTGGGCTGGCAGTACCTCCTGCTCCTCCTCCACCACCTCCGCCTCCTCCTGGAGGTCTGGGTGTGTCTTCTCCGCCTATGGGAGGCTCTTTTCTTTCAGTCCCAGGCCCGGCCGCAGACCCAGCTTTTCTCAAGAAGCGGAAGACTGTCAAACTGTTCTGGAAAGAGCTCAAGCAGTCTGAGAGCACCAGAAAGTGCAAGTTTGGTCGCGGCACTGTATGGACGACGCTGGATAAGGTTACGGTGGATACCAACAAGTTGGAACACCTGTTCGAGTCCAAAGCAAAGGATCTTCCTGTAGCCAAGGTATGAAATTGAACTAAACTCAAGTTTATATAAATCCTATGCACTCCACAGACATTGTGTTTTACTTTGGATTGTAAAATCTCAAACTGCTATTTGGGTGGCATACCTTGGGAGGGGCATCAGAGCAAGCCCCAGCCTGGGTAATGAAGGGTATCAGCTGCAATTAGTATGATTTTGCACTTTAAAAAAGCAAGCTGTTTAATCATTTTCCTCTTGTTCTTTAATACAGGCCACACCGTGCTCCTTATTTAGTGCTGCTTACTGTAAATGAGTGGGTTTTTTTCACCTTAATTTCATGGTTTCTTTATTTATTTTTGTAAGCTTGTTGGTGTAGCTTCACTATTTCTATAGCTAAAAACAGAATCAAAATGTTTTCAGACACAAGGAACCACAATGTACCAAATACTTTGGGAAATACTGTTTATTTAAAATAATTTTATGTAAATGCTGTTAAAACTCTCATAACTAGACATGGTAATATTCAGGAATGCAGTAAATCATGATATTTAACCCAAATTATAGTCTATCTACTCTCTGAAACAGTCACTGCAGTTTTGTCTAACAAACTGCAGCATCACCAATTTTCAGTGTGGCTCTTCTTTTTAATAATAAATAAATAATATCCACTTACGTAGTGCCTTTCTCAGACCCAAGGATACTTTACAGCAAATAACATAAATAAGGAAAACAATTACACAAGATCAGAAGGTGAAGATGAAGAAAAATGTAAAGAGAACAAATGTGTTTAAGGAGGATTTAAATTCAGAGAGGGAGGTGACAGAGCATAGAGAGAAAGGGAGTTCCAGATTGAAGGAGCAGCTACACTGAAGGAATGTCCACCCATGGTGCTCAGCCTGTACCTAGGAACAGTCAGGAGCCTGGCATAAGATGATCTCAGGGTACGTACATGTATGCAATTTAAGGAGGTCAGCCAAGTAGACAGGACCCAGTCCCTGAAGAGCCTTAAGTTAGAAGTATTTTCTACTGTATGCACATGGTAATCAGATGTGCTCGAACCGTTTGGTATTTGTCAGTATTGTTGCTGCTGAATTTTGAACAGTTTGAAGATAATACAATGACTTAGATAGTAGGCCATATAAAAGGGAATTGCAGTAGGCAAGTCGATAAGTAATAAATGCATGAATGTGTCTCTGCAGCATTAGTGGACAGTAGTGGATGGAGACGAGGGATATTACCGAGATGGAAAAATGCTGATTTTAAGGATTTGTGATCTCAAAGGACATGTGGCTCAAAGATGTGTGGCACAAACGACAATTATGGGGTGAAATGGTACACCTGAATTGCGAATGGTGATTACAGGTGACATTTATCACCTACAGAAAGAATAGGATTAGTAATGGTGGCGATACTAGCTTTTGAACCAGTGATAAACTCAGAGTTCACCAGTAGGAAATTAGACCTAAGCCAGGAATCTAATTCAACAATGCATTTGGTAAAGTTAGTTGGAGAAAATGGATCAGAAGATTTAAATTCAGATAAACTGGAGTGTCATCGACATTGCAATGAAATTTTAAATTGAGTTTGCGAAGGATAATGCCAATAGGGAGAATATAGAGAATGAAAGCAGGGCCAAGAACAATGCCCTGATGTACACCATGCTTAATTGGCACAGTATCAGAAACATGGTTACCAATAGATATGAACTAACTCCTATCAGCAAGGTGTGAATGAAACCCTGGAATGAAAGTTACGAAGTACGGACCCTGAGAAACCAATCTCAAAAAGCTGATTAGAATATCATGTGGTTAAGTGTCAAAAGCTGCAGTGAGGTCAAGGAGTAAAAAAACATAAGCAGAGCCTGAATCAGCTGCAAACAGCTGATCGTTAACAACGCTCACAAGAGCAGACTCAGTGCTATGGTTGGAATGGAAACCAGATTGGAATTTCTCAGAGCTCATTTGAGTAGATGAAATACTGAAGTTGAGGACACAACTTTTCCAGTACCTTAGAGATGTAAGGATAGCTTTATCAAGGCCTGGTTTCTTAATGACAGGAGTCAAAGCTGCTGTTTTCAGATTGACTGGCACACAGCTAGAGGTAAGTGAGAAATTTACTGTGTGACAGTTTGGCTCAGAAAGGACTGGAGTGCAACGTTGAATGAGACGGGTAGGAACAGGGTCAAGCCGAGAGGATGACGAGTTTGAGTTAATGATTTTGACAATGTCTGCAGGATCAGTTAAGATAAGTTAGGGTGGTGATAAAGGGTAAGAATGAGGATTCAAATGTGATAGTGGGAGATTAACAAGTTTTGTCAGATGATTGACACCTTGTCATTGAAGAAACTCTTGAATGCATAACATAAATCCAGTGAAGCAACCAGTTCTGCCGAAGGGCGCAAGGGCTGGTTCACAGCTGAGAACAGAAGCTTAGGATTACATCCAGAATTCTTAAGCACATCTGCATGGTATGCAGAACAAGCACAATTTAATGCTGTTTTGTAACTAGAAAGGTGATCTAAATATGCAAGATGGGGGACCTGCACCAGGATTTCCTAAAGAGCCTCTCCAACCATCTACTGACTTTTGTTTTCGTAGAACGAAGAGCTGGAGTAAACCAGGGAGACCTATGAGATGGCAGTACAGACATAGTTTTTACCAGTGCCAAGGTGTCAAGACTAGTACTTAGGATGTGGTTGTAAGATGAGACTGCATCATCCACAGGTTGCATGTCATAGAAGCAAGTAATGTTGGAAGCTTCAAGGTAGTTAAACTGGGAATCTAAATCAACACCATTTACAATACGATATGAAATCAGTTTTGGAACAGAATTTAGGAGTGTATAATGAGAATACAGATTTGATTAAAACATGATCAGACACACCTATACATTGTCCAGACAAACTTTGAATGATCCCAGAGGTAGAACAGATTAAATCCAGAGTCTGTCCTTTCTTATGAGTTGGGAAGTCTACATGTCATTTCTCAATTGCTTCAATTTTGTACAAGAGTTCGGAAGAAGCCGGGGATCCAGAGTCCAGATGAATGAAGTTGCCCAGGACATTAAATGATGATGATGATAATAATGCGTTGGATTTATATACCGCTTTTTCCAGAACTCAAAGCGCAAACCCATCCATCAGCAGCCTCTGTAACTTAAGAAAGCCAGTAGCCCATAGTAAAAAGAATCTACTAACTTTGTCAGAACTACAGCGTCGAGTCATGCAAGCAGGCTTGCAATCAATCAACAGCAGCTGGTATGAAGCATGCTCTTTTTTAAAATGCTCCTACAATTCTAAAAATACTTAAGCAAAATCTTTGTAAACAGGACATGGATAAACCTCCAGTGTTTGATTACTAAAAACACTGTGCGCGTGTGCCCAGTTATTTTTGGGAGAATTATGCGTTATGCCAAATGTTAGTGTTAAGACGGGAACTCTTGGGCATATTTTAAAATTCTCTCGCTGATGTATCAAGAGCGCTTCATATTTTGAAGTTTGCTGTTGAGTCCCTGAACAAGAACCTACATGGACCATTGCTTAGCTTGTATGAGTATATCATTTGTAAATTGCTCTGGATATATAACTAAATGTAAAGCAATCCTTTACCCAATTCTAAATGATTTCTATAGAAAGGCGCAGAGGTGAAGAAGCCTGAACTGCTCGTTCTGGACCCGAAGAGGAGCAACGCCATCAACATCGGCATGACAGTGCTTCCTGCTGTGCATGTCATCAAGTCTGCCATTCTCAACTTCGACGAGTTTGCCATCAGCAAAGAGGGAATTGAGGTACCTCATTATTGATTGTAGCCATGAGAGTGCAAAGCTTTGCTCGTATCATTGCGGCCATTGCGATGGATCAAGTGTCTCATTTTTGTTCACTCTCACTTGCACACACCTTAGAAAATCTTGACCATGATGCCCACAGATGAGGAGAAGCAGAAGATCCAGGAAGCTCAGGTGGCTAGCCCAGACTTGCCACTGGGTACTGCTGAGCAGTTCCTCCTCACGCTGGCCTCCATCAGTGGCCTCCCAGCACGTCTGCAGCTCTGGGCCTTCAAACTCAACTATGAAAGCTTGGAGAAGGTGTTTATAACTGTTCTGATTGTGGTTCATTAGAGGCAGCCATCCTTCACATTTGTCTGCATCCTAACATAATTGTTGTGGTGCTCTTCGCTCTGTAGGAAATAGCCGAACCGCTTTTTGACTTGAAACACGGCATGGAGCAGCTTGCCAAGAACAAAACCTTCAAGCGTATCCTGGCAACACTGTTGGCTATCGGCAACTTTCTCAACGGCTCCAGCGTAAGTGGAGACTCATTTAGCTGAATGTGGTCTGATGCATGCCTCAAAGCCAGTTGTACAGGACTCAATCCCCACACAGTCAGCATTTCAGTGTTGCAGTTTGTGCCACCTGACTCTCAGCAAACCTTGGGACTAAATGCCTGGCATTAATTGGTTATTTTCTGTTTATAACCTGTTGAGTTCTTCTCTGTCCAGCAGACCACATTTAACACAGTAATAACCAATAGTTAAGATGGTAAAAATGTTAACTCTCTTCTTTTATCCAGGCAAAGGGCTTTGAGCTGAGTTATCTGGAGAAGGTGACAGAGGTGAAGGACACCGTGCACAGACAGTCTCTGCTGCATCACTGCTGTAACTTTGTGGTCGAGAATTTCCCAGACACGACGGACGTCTACTCGGAAATCTCTGCCGTCACCCGATCTGCTAAGGTGAGTCTTGTGGCTTGGCGGCGAATGATTTTTAGAAACGATTAAAAGATGCCTCACGCAATCAGTCCATGATGTAGTCGTGTAATTGGATATCTAGAGATCTGCTCCATGTTTCTTTCCAGGTGGACTTTGAGCAGCTGTCTGATAACCTGGTTCAGCTTGAGAGGAAGTGCAAGACGTCCTGGGACAATTTGAAGGTGATGGCCAAGCACGAGACCAAACCACAGCTGAAGTGCAGGATGACAGAGTTTCTCAAGGACTGCACAGAGAGGATTGTCATTCTTAAAGTGGTGCACAGACGCATCATCAACAGGTAAATCCTTAATTTATTCAATAATACTCAAGAGGCAGTATGATTTTGACCACGGTGCACCATAGCCAATATCTCATGTTATAGCAGGATCCTCGAGTGTATTATTGTGAATAACAATAGTTCCATTATTGCCTTTTATATTGGATTAAGATAAAGATGGAAAAACTGATTTATTGAGTTAAAATTGTTCCATTCTGTCAGCATTCTGGTGCTAAAACATCAGTCAATGAACAGTCTTTCTAATAACTATTTATAAAGTTAAATGATATTTCCATTTATTAAAAGACCCAATCATTTATTCCCATTCAGCAAATAAAACGGTCTGATTTATAAGGCAGGCTGTTAGTAAGACACCGAAGAAAATGGGAGTAAGAATCTCGTTATAATTTCTGTTACTAGACTAGTGATTCTAAATGAGTTATAGCTGAAGATCTTAATGAAATATTAAAGGGAGAGTTATGGAGCATCAGCAGCTTTGTCAGGTTTAATAGCTGGACTTAACAGATCCATGAATGACGCTCTGATTAGCCCCAGATGGTGTTTAATGAAAGACTCAGTGTTTAACACCAGCAAAAAACGGAGGCGATAAAGTAAATGTTTGATTTACTGCGCTGACTTTTCTCTTATCCAAATCCTTATTAGGCTGCTCATTAATTGCTAATGAGTACGATTTTATGAGCTGGTAACAATTTTTGACTTCTCTAAATTATAACGTTGTGGCTTAATGGCTGGCGTTGTTGCTAGAGTACATGTGTATGTGGCAGAGTAATGCTTGAAGAGCTTTGGTCAGAGTGTCTTTAGCAGGTGATACTGACCCTCCTGGAACGTCTCTCAGCCAATCAATTCGCTGGGTTGGAACTAACTGTGGTATAATAGGAAGTGAGGAATCTGACCCAGCTATGGCTGCTTGTGATTACTGTGGTTTGTCTCTTGTTCAGGTTTCACTCGTTCCTTTTGTACTTGGGCCAGCCCTCGTACTCAGTCCGGGACACAAAGATAACCCAGTTTTGTAAGATCATCAGCGAGTTCTCTCTGGAGTATCGCACCACAAGAGAGAGGGTCCTCACCCAGAAACGCAAGCGTGCTGCCCAGCGGGAGCGCACCAAGACGCGTGGCAAGCTGATAACCGAGGTAACGCCTCCTATAATTACAGTGTATTTTGGGTTAAATGATCCACAGTTTGTGTTTAACTGTAGTGCTTGTTCTCCCACCTGCTTTGTATTTTTGGCTTGTTATATTTTAGTCATTTAAGAGGACGGATAACTGAATAGACGTTGGCGCAGAAGAAGGCGATTGTGTTTGTGGTTAATTCAAGAGGGAATGAGAGTGGCGTGTCTGTACAACTTCTGTGCGTCATTAGGCCTAATTTTTCACTCCTGTTGCAAATGCGCTCTCAGACGGAGAAATTCTCTGGAGCCGTCCCATCCATTGCCCAGGAAGGCCCTGCCCCCATCTCTATAGCAACGGAAGCTGAGCCAGCCCAAGAGGAGCACGAGAACATGAAGAACTTGCTAATTGCCAACGATGACCAGAGCAAACTGCGCAGATCTCGAGGTCTACGAAGTAAGAAATTCCCATTATATAGAGTAACTGTGGTATTTGAGTCAAAACTGGTAGATTTAGCGTGAGCTTGACATTATGAATCAATACCGTTAAAATGGCATGATTAGGATCCAACTGATTGCTCTGGCAGGGTTTGACCTTTCACTCAGGGCACCTTTATTCTAACAGAGCTGGTGACTGCTGGAGCTGATGCTCCTCCCACCTCGGTTCAGGATAGTACTGATGAAGGTAGAGCATGTACTGCATGAGAGTGACATGTACTAGAGGGTTAACAAAGAGGCTTTGTGCATGAGCTCACTGCAACTCACTGCTGCAAGCTTCAGACAAATGTGTTCAGTTGGCACATGTATTTAATGCTTTATCCCACCACCATGATGACCCAGGTTAAAGTCATGGGTGGTACATTCCATGGTTAGGCACAGTCTGCCTCAGATGAGTGAAGGGAAGTAAATTAGACAAATAAATGTCTTAATCATAGCACAAGCAGAATAATTAGGACTGCATTAAGCAAGTGGCTGTTTCGTGGCTGTTGCTCATGCTCTCCATTATGGTTGTGACTGGGCTGCCATTTATTTCCAGACGTCGGAAGACTGAGCCTATCTCCAGCACCCACAACCAAAGAAGACAGCACAAGTTCACAGGATGATGCCACAGATGAGATCATGGATCGTCTGGTCAAGTCTGTTACTCAGAATTCTACAGAAAGGTCGTCGAGCCCTAAAACGCGCAAACGATCGAGGATGAACCGCAAATCACGTGAGTAGCACCATCTCTGTTGTATTTTGTAACCCCACACTTCATGATCAGCCAAAATATTAAACCTACGCAGATTACCTAGTTATAGCAGCGCTTGTTAAGCTCTGACATATATTTAGTGGACGTGGGAGATGGTCAGGAGTTAAAACGAGCCACTTTAATAAGGGTGAAATCGTTATGGGCAGCTGACTGGGCCTCCTAAACAAGGTGTGTGGGTTGTTCCTGCTCAGCAGTGATCCCAGCAGGGGCAAACAACAAACTGGCCACAAGGCACAACAATGCCTACCTGGGCTGGGCCAAATTAACAGAAAAGCTACTGTGGAACAAGTTGCAGAATGCTGCCTAATCTCTGAGTGGCCTCACTAATCCCCGTCTGCTCAAATGTTTTCTTTTCCCTGCACCTGGGGAGGTATTGGTGCCAGGATGCAAGCTACAGCTGGGACTCAGTGTCAGGCTGTTTATATCACCTTTCCTTGAATTGTTCTCACTTCACAGAAGTTCTTTATATAAAGCTTTCAGAGTAGTTGTACACAGAGCAGCAGTCGTTGGTTTTATGTGAAATAATAATGCAGACCCTGTGTGCTTTTATAGTACGGCGGACGCTGAAGAGCGGCCTGAGTTTGGAGGTGGTGCAGGCACTGAGTCTGAGATGAGGTCGAGCTTCCTAGATGCTGTGAGGGTTCGAGACTGTGGATGCACTTCGCCTTATGTGTCTGAGCGACTGATCTTCTGTTACAGGATCCAGATATACGAAGGAGCGCAAAGTAAATTCCACTCTTGGGTTCGAGCCGACTTTGGTACATGAAGTATTAAACGTCAGACATGTCTCTTAATGTAATTTATATCTGATGCACATTTTAGCAGAATTCTTTTGTACAGGGTTTTAGATTGTATATCTCGCACATAAGGAGAGGATCCAGGTCACAGTGAAACGTTTAAAGGTGTACAGACTTTTTGTGTCTGAGGAGAGGTGATCAGCGGTTTAAAACTACATCGCTGCTTTAATCTCCAGTTAAGGATCTTTAGTTAAACAAGGTTCTTTTGGGGGTTGTCTGTTTAATTTAACTCATGTAGGTTTGTGTAGGTATGAAGCTGAACTGCTGTCCTGATTTGAGTTCCAGTTGCTATAACAAATTGCACAGGGAGTCACTTGATCTAAAACCGTCCAACACGGCGATTCCTTCAACCGTTGAATAACCACTTGATTCACTAGTTAATTCAGTTCAGAAAGGGCGCAGTAGGAAAAACGAAGCACAATGAAATGCGTTACAAGCAATTCGCCAGTTTTAGGGCTACTGCATTTTTTTGCACGGGAGGTTGTTTCTGGAGTGTTCAGCTAACTTGCTGCAGTATTTCCTCACTGTCACACTGTAGTTGTGATGTGTGATCATGTATCGAGCATGAATGTATTACTGTAGGTGTGTTCCACTGTTACCAGATCTGTACCTGCTTATAACCACTTTAGGCACATGCATGCAGATTCCCTAATGCAGGTATTATACCTAGTGTGGTCTTGTTTTGGTTTTTTTGGTCTGTTTTGTTTTAAATTGCTTGCTGTCTCCATGTATAAACTTGAGAAACAAAGGTGGCTGCAAAACAAAGTATTTTAACACAATGGTGTTTGTTTCATTTGCTGAAATAAATCTTGTCCTGCAGGTTTGGGGATTCATGTTTTTGTGGAGGGGCAGAGATCGTCACTCTGAAACCAGACCATCTCAGGGCCCAATAGAGTTCGCTGTTCCACACTATAAATGCAGAGGTTAACTAAACAGGATTTAGTAATAATTAATAACGATCAGCTCTATCGTTTACTGTGTTTTATCCACAAGGGGGAGCCATACATCCACGAACCACACTACTTTGGAGAAATGAACGAAGCATTTAACCCCATAATAAATCCACTGCCAGGGGAAGGGAGTAAAACTGGTTAGCCCCTGTTGTGTTGGGTAGCCTTGGGTCCTTCATCAGGGTGGTATTTTGATATCTAAAGCTGAAGCACACCCCTCCATGGGTCAGGCTGCACCACCTTACAGCTCTAGAACATGTTAACGTGTTTGTTCCAGATACTCCTGATTTAGAATATTAGATTAGAATATTGCATAGGAGGCACCACAGATGAAATTAGATGTGTCAAAGTCAAATTTATTTGTATAGCGCTTTTTACACTGGAGCATTGTCTCAAGGCAGCTTTACAACTATAGATTATCTTTGAATGCAGTGATGTGGAAAAAGTGTTTGGCCCTTTCATATTTTTCCCCACATTTGTCACTCTTAAATTCTCAGATCTCCCCCGTTAAAACATAACATGACTTTTGGGACTTCTGTTGACTGATGAGACAAAAGTTGAACTTTTTTGGAAGGTGTGTTCCTCGTTACACCTGGAGTGAAAGTAACAGCACATTTCAGAAAAAGCACATCACCTACAGTAAAATATGGTGGTGGTGTGATTGTGTTGGGTTGTTTTGCTGCTTCAGGACCTGGAAGACTTGCTGTGATAAATGGAACCATGAATTCCGCTGTCTTTAAAAAATCCTGAAGGAGAATGTCAGGCCATCGGTTCATAACTTCAATAAAAACAAAACAAACTTTGGTTCTGCAGCAGAACAATGATCCAAAACACACCATCAGGTTCACCTCTAAATGGCTGAAGGAAAACAAAGTGAAGACTTTGGAGTGGCCTAGTCAAAGTCCTGACCTGAATCCTACTGAGATGCTGTGCCATGACCTTAAAAAGATGGGTCATGCTCAAAAACTCTCCAATGTGGCTAAATTACAACAATTCTGCAAAGATGAGTGGGCCAAAATTCAGTGCTGTGAAAGACTCATTGAAAGTTCCCACAGCTGCTTGATTGCAGTTGTTGCTGCTAAGGGTGACCCAACCAGTTATTCGGTTTAGGGGACAAACACTTTTCACACAATGCCATCCATGTAGGTTTGGATTTTTTTTCTCCTGTAATAATTAAAACAATTTTTAATTTGAAAACTGTAGTGTTTGTGTTGTCTTTAAAATTAAAATTTTATTTGATCTGATACATTTAAACATGACAAACTGGCAAAAAAAATATAAATCATAACGGGTCAAACACTTTTTCACACCAATGAAGGAAATGAAGTTAGGTATTGTTAAGAGTACAAAATCTATTGACAAAAAAACGTATGTAGGCTACTATTGAGTGCATCATGAAACTCCTGCAGCAGTAACTATGGCAGCATAGCTAAAATGTTTTTTAAAGTGAAGCACCAGAGGGAAACACAGCCAAGAGGGATCATATGAGGCATCAGCAACCCATCATCCCACCAAACGACAAACTTGTGTGGTTGCATAAGAGAGACCGGGAGACAGCACCCAACATCCCAGATCACCACAAGTATCATGAACCTCTGGGCTCTGCCTTTAGTTTAACATCATATTGCGCAACTTAGGATCAAAGAGTCCCAATGCCAGGCTAGCCGACAACTATGGCTTAATGAGGCAGACACGCCAGACATGACCCTGAACTCCAGACCCCAAGGATCCAGGCCATGTATCCCATTCTAAATCTAATCAAAAGCCTGTGTAAATAAGTATGATTTTAGCCTAGACTTAAAAATTGACAGACTGTCTGAATTACTCACAAAGGGTGGGAGTTTATTCCATAGCTGGGGGCCAAGTAGGAGAAAGCCTTTCCTCATGCTGTAGTTTTTTTTTGTTTTGTTTTTTATTTTAGGAACTGAAAGAAGATCTGTACCTTGTGACCGAAGTAAACGAGTTGGATTGTAAGACTCTTAAGAGTTCACTCAGATACTGAGGGGCCAGGCCATGTAGAGCTTTATATGTACTAGAAGTGTTGACATGGGGTACAAATGTCACTTTCCTCATGTCAAGCTGCTCTTGAACCAGAGACAACGTCAAAAGCTTCTTACCTGGGCTGTGGAGAAAAAGAACTGGACTGTTACTCAGTAGTTCAAAGAAGTCCTCTTTTGAGATTAAATTAAATTTTGCATGTCATTTGGAAATCAAAGTCCCAGATTCTGGAGGAAGAGTGGAGAGGCTCAGAATCCATGGTTCATGAAGTCCAGTAGTTTCCAGAGTGAGTGATGATTTGGGGAGCCATGTCATCTGCTGGTGTTGCTCCTTCTGAAGCCCAAAGTAACACAACAAAACAGGACATTTTAGAGTACCTGCTCACACTGCCAAAGGTACTAAAAGCTGGTTCAGTCACCATGGTGTTACTGGGCTTGATTGGCCAGCAAACTCACCTGATCTGAACCCCATAGAGAA
>JAVSBU010000090.1:1767636-1780978 GCA_033118015.1 Loricariichthys derbyi | reverse complement strand
CTCTCTCTCTCTCTCTCTCTCTCTCTCTCTCTCTCTCTCTCTCTCTCTCTGTCTGTTTTTCAGTCAAACGGGTTTTTTAATTCAGGTGGTGTATAGAACGGAGTACTGTCCGCTAGCGCCGCTGTTTTGACTGCCGTTGTGTATGCCGGTGAGGGCTCTGTCGCCGTTCTATGCGCCGTTGATAAGGGATACAATGCCGACTGCCTTTTGGCGGTGTAAACTGTGGCACTACAGGAAGGGAAAGTACGAAACGGCGGTTAAAAAGTATGAAACGTCATTGTTCGCGTTGTCTCCATCGTCACGTGTCTTTTTTTCGATGATTCCCGGTGAAGCCGGAACTGAGCCACGCCCCCTAGCGCCGGCGTCAACAAGGGTGTTTGATCCCTAAGACGGCCCGGAGGAGCCAAAAACTCTTCCGGGAGCTCTTACCGTCTATGTGTAAACGGGGCTTTAAGATCATTTCACATGGCTGTTCGTGCTCTCGCTCTGGAAGATCTGCTCTTGACAGCTGTAGAACTGTTTAGTTTAGTAAACATCTAGTTAAGAGTAATGTTTCCTACTAAACACAGGTGCTGAAGGTGAGGTAAGTGGCTTTTGGTGCTGTTGAGCCTGAGCTGTGCCTCTGCAGAGTTTGCTGGGCCTGTGGGTGGGTTTGTTTTTTTCTTACCCCCAAGACATTCCTTTTCACACCTTAACTCACATTGACTATTTAGGAGTGATTCTTAATCATTTTTACAACATTTCTCCCTTAATAATGAGGCATATTATTATAATTATTGAGAGCGTTTCTCCTGTGTGGTGCAGAAATATGTCATAACCCATCAACAGCGTTTAACAGACTTCAAACCACACCGCAGTGCCTAAGGAACAATCCTGCATTGAAATTTTGCTGCCCGAGACATTGTTTTAAAGCAAGCACGCTCCTCAATTCAGTTACTCCATCAGCTCCTGTCATTATCCCTTAGACATAACTACTGTGAGTTAGCTCCCGAGTTATGAGTCTCATGGAAAAGTGGAGTAAATAATGGTTATAAAAAGTGTCGTTGTGGTTAATCAGTTTATTTCACACACAAGTGAGGAGAAACTCCAAGTTAGACTGGGATGGCTGTATCAGAAACTAGATTCTGTGCTTAGGCTTTTCGTGCACCTCTACTGATAAACACAGTATGTGTTTTATGCTTGTTGCAAAAGGCTTTTCATAATCATTTTAAAACCATCTGAAGCAGTAATTTTATCTTTAATGCTTTGGCTGGATGTTTGAGTTACCAACCTGTTCTCTCAAGTCATATGCTCTTGTGTGTGTGGTCAGTTTTTTGCTGTTTGGAAAGCGCTGCATTCACATTGTCCACTGTGGGAATGTCATGGCACTGAGTAGATAGAATTTAAGTTTTGTGCATGCACTGCAAGCTGTCCTCTCGGAATATCACACTATATTTGTAATGTTTTATCCTTTCAGCCTGATTATTAACCATAAATGTGAGGATCCCTTCTGCCATCGTTGTTAGTTCAAGACTGGGATTTACCTGTACTTGGCAAGCTAGTGCAGGCCTCGAGTGTGTCTAACCTCAGCTTTTGTGCTCATAAGACAATCAACCCACACATTGCTTATGTGGTAGATGTTCAGCTCTTTGTGTGTCTGTAGTTTCTGGACTAAAGAAGGTTATTAACTCTCTCACTCTCTCTCGCTCATCCTTTTCTGCTGTACTGCTCTGTAGTTCCAGCAGGCCGTGTTGGCAGAGCTTAAGGCTCTCGGGCGGAGTTCCTACACTCTGTGTGTGGATGGGCCCCTTCTGATCCGACAAGCCCTTCACCCCGAGGCTTCCAAAAAGGTGAATGGCAAATCTTTAGGACATTTACTTTTTGGTAATGACAGTGTGAGTTGTTGTTGTTGTTGTTGTTGTTGTATTATTATTATGTTTGTAGGTCATGACAAACCACGTTACAGATTATAGCCTTGTTAAAATGCCCCCCTGTCAGTGTTGTTGAGGATACAGCACTTGCAGGTACTTTTAAACAAAGGCTATAATCTGAACGTTGGTTTCTCCCATGCTGTGAATCAACGTCGCAACACAGCATGCTTTTCTGTATGTGTGAGGTTAACTCTGCATGTGTTGTTTTTTAGAATTTGGTCCTTCCTGAATGCTTCTACTCATTTGTGGAGCTGAAATCAGAGTTTCACAAATGCTGTCCCAATGCCGGCCCAGTGAAAGACCTCTCCCTGCCTTCTATGGTCGATTGTATCCTTAGTTAATTACCCATGCTTTATGTTAAGTAAGATGTATGTTATTAAAACCAGAAGGGTTTTTTGGGGATGGGGAGTGTGGGGAATGAGTTCCCTTAATCCATGCCTACAGATCTGTGTCTCCCTGCCATATGCGAACAGAGGGCTGGAGTGAAGGAGGTGAAGAGCATGATGATGATCCTCCAGCACATCCTGGCTGAGCCGTACAGTGAGTCCAACCCTTCCTACATTGTAATGTACTGTTCTCCTAATAGAACACAGAAAGACAGGGTTAATCTGGGTGTCTGTTATATGCCGCTCCGGCTCTAAATGTATTAAGCAATTAAAAAGGGATCTTAAATTGTGGCCCTGCTCTTTAAACTAATTACTTCATCTTTTTCCAGATCACACAATCTCTTCAGTAGAATCGGTCAATTTCAAGTTTGAATCTGGAGCTTGGTGAGTGTCTCTGGAGTGTTGTGATCCCAAATTACGTTTTAGCAGTGCTTAATTAATGAGCTCAAATGTTAAACAAGGCCTGAACACTGAGTGTGTTTACATGCACTCAGTAATGCTATCATTAGTCATTGGATTTCTGCAGTTATCTGATTATTCAAGTGACTATTTCATGCAAACAGATTAATAATTTATTTGATCAGATTAGGACCTCAATCAGATTAAGAACTCCAATAACGAGCTGTATTTTAGTTCAGTGATCAGATTTCTCAGTGCATGTATCCCCTTACTTTGATTTAATTCGGTTTTCTCAGTCTGTAGATGGATGCAAATGTAACCAGAGAGAAGCAACTAGTGGAATCACATGGTTGCCAGGTCCACTTATTCCATTGGACTTTGGCTTATTTTCTATAGTGTCTCTCTTTCCTCTCCCTCCTATATTCCTGCAAGTTGTTTTTGTTCAGCCTCTGAGAAAATTGTTTCTAATTGGATGGGAAGGTCGTGCTGCTGAGACTTTCCCGCAGGGGACAAAGGATTCTAGAATGACTTTATGCACTGAACTACAGGAATTTATAATATTAGTTGATTTTTACATATACCATTTAAGCCGAAGGAGGAGCCTCTTTTTGAGTCTTGGTTCTCCCAAGGTTTCTTCCTAATAACATTTAGGGAGTTTTTCCTTGCCACCTTCGCCAAAGGTTTGTTCAATTTGGGAATATCCATTTATATTAGAAGATAATCTAGAGTTGTGAAGCTGCTTTGAGACAGTGCTCTGTGGTAAAGTGCTATGCAAAAAAATTTACTTACTTTTACCTTGTGTTTTCCCGCTCTCACATTTTTCTCACCGGTTTGGATTTTTTTTTTTTTTTTTTTTTTTTTTTTTTTTTTGGTGGAGCCAATTTGCTTCTTTTGGGTTTGTTTCCATAGAGTTGGTTGCTCTTTTCTCTTATGTTATCTGGCAACCTTGGAAATAAATTCTTCCTGCGGTAAATGGCTTGCTCAAAAATGCTATGTTGAAAAACCTGTAAGAAGGGCAGCACTGTGTAATATTGGAAACTGTAGAAGAAGGTTAAGTACCATCTTTCTGTGAGATTATTGGCTGGTTGTAGAGGTGAAATCCGATTCTCGGAAGTTTACAGTTATCTGATGTACTCAAGTGCTTGTAAACACACTCAGTCTGACTCTTGATAATTGTGCAGCAGTAAGACTGAGGCTGTGGATAGCGAGACTGTTATCAGGGCTAGGGGGCTTCCATGGCAGTCCTCTGACCAGGACATTGCTCGTTTCTTCAAAGGCCTTAACATTGCAAAGTAAGATGTTTTTCACTTTGGTAAAGCATTATGTTTGGGGTTCGTCCCCTGCAGTTTGGGACGTCAAGTTTTACACCTTTGCTGTTTGTATCAGAGGCGGTGTGGCACTGTGCCTCAATGCTCAGGGTCGAAGGAATGGCGAGGCTCTCGTGCGCTTTATAAACTCCGAGCATAGAGACATGGCACTGGAGAGACATAAACACCATATGGGCAGCAGATACATCGAGGTGAGTTGCTTCACCTGTCACTAATGTTCAACTCCAAAAGTGAGCAAAGCGATTTGATCGCTGTATTTATTTGTCATTTGTTTTAGGTTTACAAAGCAACAGGAGAGGAGTTCCTAAAGATCGCTGGAGGCAAGTTGCTTTTATTAACTGGCTGGTAAAGCGTGGTGGAAATCTTCAGTTACAGACACATTTTCTAGAGTAAAGTGCACTTCCTGTTCTATCTGCCTCTGACAAAAGGCTCTTTTGTCAGCTTTTTGCCCATGCTGACTCATGCCGGGTTTTTAGGAGGAAACTTTACTCTCGCATCCTGCCTGAGAGACAGCAGCTTCCCCTGAGATGGAGCAGGAACAGCGGCTGCTGAAAAGGCCTGCTCTGCCCTCTCACACGCCAGGTGTAAAAAGTCAGCTCCTGACTGAGACACATGTGTGTCTGCTGAGAGAGGGCATTTTTGTCGTGGGCAGTCCGTTAATGAATCAATATTTTGATAGTTCAGTATTATTGGCAAACCGGGAAAATCGAATTTCTCTATCTCTCCTTTCCTTCATCTGCAGGCACGTCTAACGAGGTGGCGCAGTTCCTGTCCAAGGAGAACCAGGTGATCATCCGAATGCGTGGCCTGCCATTCACTGCCACGCACCAGGATGTGCTTGGCTTCCTGGGTCCCGACAGCCCTGTAACCGATGGCACCGAGGGCCTGCTATTTGTCAAGTACCCAGACGGAAGGCCGACGGGCGATGCCTTTGTGCTGTTTGCCTGTGAGGAGTATGCCCAAAATGCTTTAAAGAAGCACAAGCAGATTCTGGGGAAGCGTTACATCGAGCTCTTCCGCAGCACAGCAGCCGAGGTTCAGCAGGTACATTTTAGTGCCAACGGGTGCAGTATATACAAGATTATGATAAACGTACCTGGTCTTTAGGGCAAACTGTTGTTATCATTCAGGTGTTGAACCGCTACATGTCCACTCCTCTGATCTCCACGCTTCCACCTCCTCCCATGGTCCCTGTGCCTGTGCTGGCCGCTCCTCCATTCATCACCACAGCCAGTACCAGAGATTGCATCCGGCTGCGTGGTTTGCCATACACCGCTGCTATCGAGGACATCCTCGAGTTTATGGGAGAACACACCATAGATATTAAACCCCATGGCGTCCATATGGTGCTTAATCAGCAGGTAAGAAGGCTATGTCTTTGTGACTGGTGACACATTCCCCGTTTTTTTTTTTTTTTTTTTTTTTTTTTTAAAGAACTTAAATTTTAACATTTTCTTTTCTTTGTGAACAACAGCACAAATGACACTACTATACATCAGATAGTAATTGACATAAGCTTGCAAAGACATTCAATACAGCACACATCTCAGTTTAATATATTACAGGAATTCCCATGTGGGTTCAGCATCACACTGTAGCTAGGTGAGGAGAGTCTACTTTAAATGGCAGAGCTAAGGCACTCCATATTGTGGCTACAGATCCCCGGTTTGATCTTGCTTTGACATTAATTAAATAAGCGTATTTGCCAATTGCCAATCTGTAGCTCTTGGCTTTGAGTGCCACTGTCCATTTCATAATCTCGTTGTGACCGCTCCATCCTCTCTTCCTTAAAAGTTCAACTTAAAACCTTCCTCTTTCATTCTTGCTTCTCTTCTCCTTCCAATTATTAGAAGTCCTAAGTCTTCCCCTCAATTTTTTGTAAATCGTCCTTTAAAGGTACCATTTACTCATATCTCCTTAAGCTGAATGGGTAGAGTCGAGTAAATAGTGTTGAATGCCGCTGAACGTTTTGCCGATTTGGTTTTGTTTATCCTGTTAAAATTCGGTAATTCACACTCAAAATCATTACCTAGCGTTATAGAGTTTCAGTTCTCACTGAAATTACTGAATACTGCTGAAGACGTGACGTCACCTGCTGTAGAAAAAAGATTCATACTTTAGCGACACGGGGAAAATAAGAACGCTCATTTGGTCGTGGATAAAGAGGATTCATCTCGTGTGGGGAACACACATTGGTAAAAATCATAGTGTGACCTAATTCACTTGGAAAATCTGACCCATCGCGTGCCGACTGAAAGCTACATCGTGCACAGACCGATTTCCGATCTCATTAGCTTCTCAGCAAGAATTCGGTGAATGGTCTATTTTATTTCACTAAAGACTATAAAATTGACTAGTTCGGGTGAGATTTTATTGCTGTGGCACTTAATTAACACAATCAGATCGATAACTGACATCCCAATAAGACCACTCCATGGGACCTTAAACAGGTTGGTTTATGGCACCTTAAAGCCTAATCTAATTTCTTTCTTTTTTTTTTTTTTTGGGTGGGTGGTGGTGGTTGTATCCTACTCCAATGACATTTTTTACGTTACATGGATTTCAAAGTTTGGGTCACAATTACATAAGTTTCTGTATAACATTGACATGTTTTGTTTTGGTTCTTTCCAATCCAAAAACATGATGCGTCTCAGGGTCGTCCATCTGGTGACGCCTTCATTCAGATGAAGTCGGCAGACCGAGCCTTTATGATGTCCCAGAAATGCCATAAGAAGATGATGAAGGATCGTTATGTGGAGGTTTTCCAGTGCTCCACTGAAGAGATGAGCTTCGTGCTGATGGGAGGCACTCTGAACCGCAGCGGCCTGTCTCCACCACCGTGCAAACTGCCCTGTATGTTCCTCTTTGTTTTCCAGAGCAGATTAAATGTATTCAGCTATGAATGAATAAGTAATGGGTTTAATTCTCCAGGCTCCCTGTCAAAAGCCTCGTAATATGTGTTTTTACAACAAATGCTGGCACAGCCACAGGTATTTAGCAACCATTGCCTCCTGTTAGAAACCATTGGAAAATGGTGGGCTGGCAGCAGGGGTATAACTGGACCCACGTTCGGTTAAGTTTACAGCTGTCAAAAAGCTATCAAAAATCTTATTTTAATGTAGAATTAATTTGTCTTTGAAAGAAAGCCATATGAGTGAATAATATAGATTTACACAACGCATTCGCAAGGTTTATGTTTGAGCATCAGAACCAGTTTTTTTGGGTAGAGATTTGATTTTCTGACCTTCAGAACGATGTAGCGCTGCGTCAGAGGGAGAGGGTGCCAGCTGTTTCTGGGAGGGTGGTGTTACATGTTCAAGTTTGAGAAGAGTGGAGGGAGTGCCAGTTTGCTTGTGAATATTTGTGTGTTAATATATTTTTGACCTACTGAAGGACACATTACTGAGAAACAGCTCTTATGTGCAAGTGCGCACAAACATACATTACTCTGAGGCATAGGTGTGGCACTAACCAACGTCAGGCCTGGCTTTAGACAAAGGCAGTGGACCAAGGTGGCTTCTAAAACGCTAGCATTGCACTGAAAAGTTTTAAAGTAGTTTAACCATATACAATTGATATACAAAAAGTGCTTGCAAGTTTGTGGACCCTTTAGAATTTTCCATATTCCTCTATAAATATGACCTAAAACATTCATTTGATTTTCATACTAGTCCTAAAAGTAGATAAAGAGAACCTAGTTAAACAAATGAGACAAAGATATTATATTTGGTCATTTATTTATTGAGGAAAATGAACCAATATTACATATTAGTGAGTGACAAAAGTATGTGAACCTCTAGGATAAGCAGTTAATTTGCAAGTAAAATTAGTCAGATGTTTTCAATCAGTGTGATGATAATCAGGTGTGAGGGGGCACCCTGTTTTATTTAAGGAACAGAGATCTATCAAAGTCTGCTCTTCATAACATATTTGTGGAAGTGTATCATGGCACAAACAAATGAGATTCCTGAGGACCTCAGAAAAAGATTTGTTCATGCTCTTCATGCTGGAAAAGGTTACGACACCATCTCTAAAGAGTTTGGACTCCACCAATCCACAATCAGACAGATTATATACAAATGGATGAAATTCAAGATCATTGGTACCCTCCCCAGGAGTGGTCGACCAACAAAGATCACTCAAAGATCAAGGGGTGTAATAGTTGGCGAGGTCAAAAAGGACTCTTCTAAAGTAACTTCTAAGCAACTGAAGGCCTCTCATATTGGCTAATATAAATGTTCGAGTCCACCATCAGAAGAACACTGAACAACAATGTTTGCAAAAGATCATTTGGGGAAAAAAAACCCCAAAGCTATTAGAAGAGTGTTTTGTGAACAAATGAGACCAAAATGTTTGGAGAACGGAAAACACTACATTCCAGCAAAAGAAGCTTATTCTACCTGTGAAACGTGATGTGGTAGTATCATGGTTTGAGCCTGTTTTGCTGCAACTGTGCCAGGACGGCTTGTCATCATTGATGGAACAATGAATTCTGAATTATATCAGAGAATTGTAAAGGAAAATGTCAGGACATCTGTCCATGAACTGAATCTCAAGAGAAAGTGGGTCATGCAGCAAGACAACGACCCTAAGCACACAAGTCTTTCTACCAAAGAATGGTACTCTTCACAGCCTTCGGTGTTTCTGGTGGGAGTGTTTAGTGAGGTTAAGTACAGATTTTCTCTGTTTCCCCAGGCCTTTCACCTCCAACCTATGCTGCGTTCCCTTCTCCGGCTGCTATACTTTCTACTGATGCAGCTCTCTACCAGCCCCCCCTGCTGGCTACTCCTAGAACTCCGCAGCCTCCGACGCACAGCCCCACTCCGACGCTAGCTTATTTTTCCCCTCAGCCACAGCTCTATATGAACATGAACTACACTGCCTATTACCCCAGGTACCTGCTGGATGCCAGCTTATAAGTTCTTATTTGAGTGTACACGTAAATCTGTTGGATTTGTGTGTACACTCAAATATTTTCATGTTTTCTTTTCCAGTCCACCAGTTTCCCCATCCACAGTGAGTTACTTTGCAGCCCCTCCCGGCTCCTTGGCAGCTCAGCCCACTCCAGCAATTCTACCTCAGCCTGGTGCTCTGGTGCGCATGCAGGGTCTCCCCTACAATGCTGGCGTTAAAGACATCCTCAGCTTCTTCCAGGGATACCAGGTGAGAGACACTGCACCTCGATAGCCTCTTCAGCCCTCTAATAACATCTGTAGTAAATGTTTGTGCGTTACGATGTTACAGGGAGGAAATGTCTTGAGTTCAGTTAGTCTTGCAATGGTCGTGAAAAAAGATAGGTTTTTTGGACTTGGGCTTTGTTTGGAGTGATGGGCAGGTGGTATGTTTTCACACCTTGCTTATGAATTTTGGGTTGAAACGGGATGCTTTGCACCATTAAGGGTTAGACCTTTATCTAGAGCTGGGTAGAAAGAGAAGTGATCGTTATTTTGCTTCAATTGCTATTACTGATGATTAAATATGGAAAAAGTGAGATGTAAAATAACTATGCAAAGTAATAAATGTTAGATTATGTAAATAATCAATTACTTTCTCTAGCTCTAATAGAAACAAAATTGTGTACGTGTTTCGTATTTGCAATTATAATTGTTTAATAGGCAGTAGCAAAAACATCTTGAATGTAAATCTTCTAAACTTGACTCTTAATATAAAGTGGTGCTCAAATATTTTTGAACCCTTTAGAATTTGTTTCTGCATAAATATGACCTAAAACATCATCAGATCAAACAAGTCCTAAAAGTAGATAAAAGAACATAGTTAAACAAATGAGACAAAGATATTATACTTGGTCATTTATTTAGAGGAAAATTATCCAATATTACATATTAGTAAGTAGCAAAAGTATGTGATCCTTTGCTTTCAGTATCTGGTGTGACGGAAACCCCCCCCATCCCCCCGTGCAGCATTAACTGTAACTAAACGTTTGCAGTAACTGTTGATCAGTCCTGCACACCGGCTTGGAGGAATTTTATCCCATTCCTCCATACAGAACAGCTTCAACTATGGGATGTTGGTGGGTTTCCTCACATTAACTGCTCACTTCAGGTCCTTCCACATTATTTTGATTGGATTAAGGTCAGGACTTTGACTTGGCCATCCCAAATCGTTCACTTTATTCTTCTTTAACCATTCTTTTGTAGAACGACTTGTGTGCTTTGGGTCGTTGTCTTGCTGCATGACTCACCTTCTTTTGAGTTCATGAACAGACGTCCTGATATTTTCCTTTAGAATTCTCTGATATAATTCAGAATTCGATGTTCCATCAATGATGGCAAGCCGTCCTGGCCCAGATGCAGCAAAATAGGTCCAAACCATGATACTACCACCACCATGTTTCACAGATGGGATAAGGTTCTTATACTGGAATGCAGTGTTTTCCTTTATCTAAGGTTTTCTGTTAAACCAAAAGGCTCTATTTTGATCTCCTCCGTCCACAAAATATTCTTCCAGTAACCTTCTGGTTTGTCCACGTGCTCTTTAGCAAAATGCAGATCAGCAGCAATGTTCTTTTTGGAGAGCAGTGGTTTTCTCCTTGCAACCCTGCCGTGCACGTCATTGTTGTTCAGCGTTCTTCTGATGGTGGACTCATGAACATTAGCAAATGTGAGCGAGTCCTTCAGTTGCTTAGAGGTTACCCAAGGTTCCTTTTTGACCTCGCCAACTATTACACACCTTGCTCTTGGAGTGATCTTTGTTGGTTGACCACTCCTGGGAAGGGTACCAATGATCTTGAATTTCCTCCATTTGTATACAATCTGTCTGACTGTGGATTGGTGGAGTCCAAACTCTTTAGAGATGGTTTTCTAACCTTTTCCAGCCTGATGAGCATCAAAAACTATTTTTTTGAGGTCCTCAGAAATCTCATTTGCTCGTGCCACGATACACTTCCACCAATGTGTTATGAAGAGCAGATTTTGATAGATCCCTGTTCTTTAAAGAAAACAGGGTGCCCCCTCATTTTCAAATTAACTACTAATCCTAGAGGTTCACATAATATTGCCACTCACTAATATGTAACATTGGATCATTTTCCTCAATAAATAAATGACCAAGTATAATATTTTTTTCTCATTTCTTTAACTAGGTTCTCTTTATCTACTTTTAGGACTTGTGTGAAAATCTGAATGTTTTAGGGTATGTTTACGCAGAAGTACAGAAAATTCTAAATGGGTTCACAAACTTTCAAGCACCACTGCACATCCTTTAATTAATTAAGCTTGGTTTAAAGCCAAATATCTGATATGTACAGCTCAAGGTGAATTCTAGCATTTCCTAAAAAGAAGATTTGTATTTCTAAATCTTTCTGTAGACTGTGGCCTCATTAACGTTGTGTGCATTTTTGCCCTTCCCTTTTGCTCCCTATTGGCTGACATCTGAGTAGATGGAGTCTTCAGATCATGGTATGGAATTAAAACTACTGACTGATGTAATGGACCGAGAGTTAAAGAAGGGAGATTGTAGGGAAGTGGCTGGATGATGCTTCGTATTGGGCGTGGGGTCTGTGTGTGCTTGCGTTCATCCTGCTGGATGTAAATGGAACTGTTCCATTCTCCAGATCTGAGCTAAAAGGCGAGGGTGTGTTTTTTGGGGAGTCTTACTGTTTTTAGGGGTCTCTGTTTAACGTGAGAGCCATGTCACTGACCTTTAGCAGGAGAAACGCGGACACCTGGCTGAACTGCTGAAATGGAATAGTGCCCTCCAAATATACCCTCCAAATGCTTTTAGCTGCTCGCTCTTTGTGTTTGTGTTATTTGGGAAGTGTGTGTCCTTCGGTTGAGATGTACTTTCACCTCCTATTCAGTGCCCTCCACTAATTTTGGCACTTCTAGTAAAGATGAACATGGGCAGCTGTGTAAAAACAAAATAAAAAAACGACTATATTTAAAGTACAACCATTGAAACCCTTAAACCCTACATTTTATGATTAAATATATTTTTTAATTTAATATTTGATATCATGAGGCTCAAAGATTCTGGGGAACATGCCCATTGATCTGAGACTGTTCCTCCATCTCCAAGACTCTGCTTCAGCTCATGCCACAGGGATTCGGGGATCATGGGATGGCATCATCACAAACCACTGCCATACCAGCACCATGGTGGTTGAAGTACTTCAGGTTTTTGTCCCAAATCCACCTGTGGTGTTTATTCAATTTTGGTCTGATATGCTCATGGATCAGTGCCACACTGAAAGTTCCAGAAATGTCTGGCAAACTGCAGATGCCCTTTTATTTCAGCAACAGCTTTCATGATAATATTCAGCTCTTTATTGCTGTCCATTCTGCTCATGTCTACCAGGGGTGCCAGTGTTGAAGGGCGCTGTATTTGTATGTGTGGCAGAATGAAACATGCAGCAGCTGTCTGAAGTTTGGGGATTTGTGTGTTTGGGGGTGTGTTTATTTCTACTTGCTCTTATGCTTTATTTGGTATTTTTGGGTTTTTTCTAATAGATGTTAAAGAGGTTCAGGCTCTAGGTAACTTTTCTCTATAGTTGGGAGCCAACTAACTGCTTCTAAAGCATGGGCTCACCAGTGAGTGGCTAATGTTGTTCTGATTGTGGGAGAAATGTCCTGTTTTTTTTCCAAACTCTGCTGGTGTATTGTCCTCTTTAAATAGCATTGAGTCCGATTGCTAGATTTTTCTAAATATAGCATGCTCAAATGCACATGTGTGCATTTGTAAGCTACTTTCGGACAAGTGCTGCATTCTAAAATCATGCGAGGGCTTCTTTTGTGTCTGAACTAGTCATCAAAACCGCTTAGAAATGGTCACAACAAAGCATTGCAGTTATGGATTGTGCCAGAGCGATTCGAGATACTCCCACAAGGACTATATGAAGGGAGTAACATTTATTCCATTCGTAAAACCTCGTTGCAATTTCGATCGGTGTAAAAAGTGGGCATGTGGACAACCAGACTTCACACACAAAAAAGTAAAGAAGGACACGTGTGTGTGTGTGTGTGTGTGTGTATATGCTACAAACACTTTGTCGGAGAAGCAGAGCCTACAGATGAACACCCGACCCGATATCAGCTACATAATACTCCAGAACAGGTTGGTTTTTACTGTTAATAATTCAGTAACATCTCTAACATAAACCCAGAAGTGGCCAATGGTAGAGTGCACTCTCCCTGAAATGGAGAAACTGCTGGCGATTTGGTTTGACGACCAAATAGGCAAGAAAATGCCAATTAGTTTCCATATCATAAAGAGCAAGGCACTTGGAATCTTTGCCACGCTGAAATTAATTTTTCTTTTGTATATGAATGCTTTCAAGTTGAATTTTATTGTTTTGCTCATA
>JAVSBU010000090.1:1515613-1526986 GCA_033118015.1 Loricariichthys derbyi | reverse complement strand
TGCGCTCCGATCGCGCTCTAAAGCGATTAACTCACGGCGAACAGTCTTTGATGTATTAGCTCAGGGCCTTTGGCCACTTCGAAGCCAATTGAAATTCAAAACAGTCCGCCTCCAATGCGCTGGGGAGATCTGTGCCAAATAATGGGGGCTGATTTATTTCTGACCTTGCAATTTTATTAAATGATTAAAGTAAACAGGAATGCGTCAAGGGGGTATAACACTAACACTAATACTAATAATAACACTACAACTAATAACAACAGCAAATAATAATTTGATAATGATAGCATTTGGTAATTTGGTAATGATAGTCTACTACTGATGAATGTAATAATAACTACAGCAAAAAATAGTACTAGACTAATAATAATAATGTTTATACAAGTGCTACTGCTACAAATAATTAGAATTAGAACCAGTTTTATTGTCATGTCAATGAACGGATTATTATTATTATTATTATTATTATTATTATTATTATTATTATTATATATTAATACTAATAATCATAATAATAATAATAATAATAATGGCGATGACAGTAATACCAACAACAATAATTAATATCTCTAAATGTGCTATAATATCTTCTGTTTTTATTTTCATTAAATGCATCCTTTAAATACATCTTACAGAAAACCAAATGCACCAAATTGTATATACCTGCAAAATTCACATGCAGCACGTTAATATATCAGTGCTCAAAAAATAAAGGGAACACTAAAATAACACATCCTAGATCTGAATGAATGAAATATTCTCATTGAATACTTTGTACACAACAAAATCACACAAAAATCATCAATGGAAATCAAATGTTTTAATTATTTATTTATTATTATTATTATTATTATTATTATTATTATTATTATTATTATTATTATTATTATTATTATAAAAAATAATTAAAGTGGAAAAACACACTACAGGCAGATCCATCTTTGATGTATGTCCTTAAGTCAAAATGAGGCTCAGTATTGTGTGTGGCCTCCACATGAAGTCTGGTTTAATTGGATTTACATTGTGTTGTTTAAATGTTCCCTTTATTTATTTATTTTTGAGCAGTATATATTAATCTACATTATACATAGAAAACCAGATTGGTTTTACCTGAAAAATACTACATAATATAATACGTTAATGAAAATCTGAGTGAGGCACATTAGAGGTGTGATTAGATGAAATCTGTAGGAGCAGATTTTCTCTGCTCTAGCACACCTGACTGAGTGTTCAGTAATTAGCCACTGAGCTAAAATGAGCTGATTTAGACAAGACAGAGTACTGAAACTCAGACAGAGTAGCAACAGGATGCTTAGACCAGATTATTGAGATACTGCAGCTTAAAAACACAGATACTCAGGCTCCATTCCTTTCAAAATTCTGTCTTTCATATGTGTGTCCATTGTTTCAGTTTTCAGTGGCTCGGATTTATGCTCTGCTCTCCACTTTCCAGAGTCTAACATGCACCAGGTGAGGCCCTGCACTCCACTGAGCATAGAGCTGTGTGTTCTGATTGTGTGTCTGCTTAATAAAGCTTTAACATGGATGCAAGTAGTGGAGATATTGATCAGATAGGATACATTCAAAATGAAATACGATGCATTTTTAATTTAAATGACAATCATGATTAGTGCAGATCATCTTTCTTATAATCACATGTAGACTTTAATGGTATTGCAGTATCATTTAAAGATAAACAGTATAATTCTAGAGGCATTTGTATCACTTTAACCCCAGTGTCACTTGATTTTCATGCAGTAACCTCCACCAGAATCCAGTGATATTCTGAATAGACACCCGATAGGCCTGTACCAAAAACATGCTTTAAAAACTCCATCAAATGTAATCCATTCTGTTTCTGATCAAAACAGACTTCATCTCACCAGTCGATTTTAGAAAGCACCCCTATAAGAGCAGAGACTGAGGCTCTGAGCCCCTGGCTGTCTTGGCTCAGGCTCCTCACGCCCTCACTGCATTTCCCCGGGGTCTCTGGAGGGAGGCAGGCCGTTAGCACAGCTAAATGATCAGATGATGGCCCTGTTATTAGAATGGATTCAGAAAATAGAGATTTTAGACAAAGCCTGCATGCCTCCCTCCTCTCCTGCCAGCTGGTTAAGATTATGATTGATTTGTTTGAGGTGGACTATAGGAAGCAGGCATCGATTTTTATGAAATTATTTTCATCCCCATTTTGCCCTGAAAAAATATTTACAGTTGTAACCACAGGGATGGATTTCCACCAGGGCTTCTTTGTGCTCCCAACCTCTTCCTCCGCCCCCTCACAGAGAATGGAAGAGTTTGGGGTTAGACAGAGTCGATGACAAGACAAATGATCAGTTATGTTGTTTTTAAATGAGCTAATAATCAGAGTGACTAAAGACTTATTGATTGAGAGCTGCTCCCTCCTGACCAAAATAAGACCAGCTTTGTATCAATTTTCCCTAAAATTATTCACCTAATCATGTTTAAATAGAATTTTTATTTTATACAGAAAAAAATATTGGCTCATTTGATTTATATGACATACAAATTGATATTGTTGTTTATGAAAATCTCTCTTATTTGCTGGTTGATGGTTTACTTTTCCAAGGTAAGTATAAACCATACAATAGACACCAAATAACAAACATAAAACATGAATTTCCAGTGAAACCCTTGTTTCATTATGCAAAACACAAAAATGTAGTAATTAGTCTATATATAAAAAGCTGAGATTTTATTTATGATTGATTGAATGCACTCATATTTTATATATTTTCTTAAAGACAATATGAAACACAATATGAATGACATTTAGTCTGAGTTAACCTATTAGTTAACAGCTTTATTAAAAATTCAATCTTGTCTGTATTTAAGTTTTAGTTTCTTCCTAAAAACTCATTACTCAGTCCACATGGCTGCTCAAGAGTAGACAGATGGGCAAATCAGGAGGAGAGGAGCTTATGAAGAATAAGAATCACTCACGAAAGAGAATATCTTCTACGGCGACTCTGTGGTAAGAGCCAGACACTGGAAACAGCGTGGGTTCGACTCCATGGTCGCACTGAGGGTGTATAAAAGTTTCTGACCAGGATCAGCAGGGGTAAAATGGGATGTGGGAGGAAACCAGAGTATCTGGAGACAGGGATAAAATGCACAACCTCTGCAAGAAACCAAAATATAAAGGAATATTATACATGTACATAATAAAATCTTAACTCATTCTAAATTATATCAGATATAATGCACTGAACTAAATATACAGTATTTGCCTTTATGTTATTATGAAATTATAGTTATGAACAAAACACTAAACTACAGGCAAAAATGTACACGCATAATTAAAAGTTTTTAAGCAAATTTAATGTTTGCGTTACTAGCTACTGACACAGTAATTATGGTGTAAAAAAGGAATTAAAATACATATAATTAAAAATAAAAATATAATGAATTAAAAGAAATTAAAAATATAAGGAATTAAAATACAAAATATGTAATTTGCATTGGATCACATCTAGAATCTAAGGATGGTTGGTTTTTATATATTGTTTCTTACTCAATATTTTACTATCAGCCTTCTTCTAATAATAAGGTCATTTTAGGGAGAAGTTACCCTTAAAAAGACACATTAAAGTCACACAGTGCAGAAAACAGGATTATTCTGTCAATACACATGCAGTGTTGCACATTATTTATCTATTTATTATTGAATTGAGGAAGGCAGAGGTCCTTGTGCCGTTCCCTTATAGCTCAGTGCTTCCTGTGGACCATGCTCTCACTCTGCATTTACTTAAGGATCTAATTTCCCGTCCTACACCTCTGCTCCATAAGTCAGTAATGTGTATTGATTTGGAGCTCCATGAGCATGAGCAGGACTCGCCCTCCGCTCCTCTCTTCCTGTGCTGTTGTTTTGTTTTCTCCACCGAGCTCTTTGATGCCATATCCTCTTACATTTTGCTCTTTCCCTGTAGCCATGTTTTCAAAGAAACATCCAGCAGAAAACATCCCCTGAATTTAAAATGTAGATCTGCTCCTGCTCTCTCTTCTGCTCTTGTCGCTCATACACTGCTCCCAACTTTCGTGTTTTTAGATGATGCATGTGATCCATCCCGATCAGGCCCTGGCGCTTCGGATGTCGGCTGTGATCTGTGCTAACAAGACCATAGATGAGACTTTTACCTCTGTTTGCTCTGTAATGAGAGAGAAAGGTGCAGGAACTGTGCTGCAGGGACCAGAATATATGAATATATAGGAATTAGAGATTATTTATGCAAAGGTTTGAGCATCCTTTTCAAATAAGGCATGCTTTTTGAAGACTGATTTAACCCAGCCTCAAATGTTGCACATCTCTACCGATTCCAAGGCATAGTAAGGAAGGGAAAAAGGCAATTTGACAGAGAGTCCATAAACTTTTGCATATGACTATGTTCTGTTCCAGATTTGCTTTATAAAGTTCGTTATAAACATGGCTATTTATGGGTTATTCATACTGGTGATACTTGTCCAACCCTGTCTAAATGGGCCTGTGTTAACAAATCATGTCATTTAAAAATGACATGCAAAAAATTGTCAGCATCTCTGAAGCTTAATAGCATTTATTAAAGTAGTTAATAGGACAGCATGATGTTGAACTCATGTCATGTGACATGGTATGTTAGAACTACAGCTCAAACATTTTCCATAAAGTCCAGATCCCATGTAAATGTGTAATAGAGATTTATTGTGTATTATGAAGTAACTATAGCGACCTCCGATTGAAACGCTGAGGATTAAGAGGTACCAATTCAGACTCACAACCTTCTGGATCTTCAGTCCAGAACCTGTTTCTCTTTGGGGTTCCAAAGTGGCAGAACAGAGTGATTTAAGACTATTCCTGTACCATACCAATCACAGTGGCACTAGCCCAATGAGCACCTCTGAGCTGACAAATACAGAACATTTCATTGACTTGATAACGGTGATATAATTATCATGTCAAACTGGTAGCTATGTCTTTATTTTCCACGAGCGGGTATCTCCGTACCTTCACACTTCCACAAGTTCTGGAGAGGTTTCTGCATCTGGTATTCATCACACTGGTGCCTGTCCTTCAGAGACTCTCAGGTGTTTCCACAGTGTGTGTGTGTGTGTGTGTGTGTGTGTGTGTGTGTGTGTGTGTGTGTGGGTGTGTGTGTGTGTGTGTGTGTGTGTGTGTGTGTGTGTGTGTGTGTGTGTGTGTGTGTTTCTGGGGGCCTATAGTTAGTTCTCTGCATGGAAGGATGTATTTCACCTAGGCATGCTGATGTCTACGGGTACACTCACCTTTCAGTTCCCGTGAACATCTGCAACTCAGAGAAACAAGGTTCCAACCTGCTAACACAAACAGAGTGGCAAGATCAAAGGGAGCCTGAACTCACCTGTGCTTCGGATGAGAGGGAGCCACTTAAACAGCCACCTGACCCACAAACGGGGGTGAGCAAGTCGATGGCATGTCTGCTGCAAACGGCCCTTGGTCCCTTTGAGCTTTGTGTTTCATCTGGGTGCGTGTTGGTTTTAATCGAGTAAAGTATGATGCAAAACAAGAGCACAATTACCCTTTTTGATCTCTGGATATTAATTGGTTTTACAAGACAAATGACTTTTGTTTCTGAAGGTGATGTGTGCTGCAGGTTATTAGCGCTTGGACCTGAGACAAGGTTACACAATGACGTGGAACACAGCATGTAAATGCTGCTCGATTAAATATTTTATTAAATATTACTTATGATATAGATATACAATGGCAAGATTAAATGCCATTATTCCAGAATAGTGAAACCATCGATATAATTTGCTCAGCTGCTAATGAAGGCGCAGTACTAATCTGCATGACCCATAAGGAATGAGCGTGCGTGTTTAGGGAGGAGAGCAGCTTTTAATGTGCAACTGTTTCTCATCAGAATGTTAGCAGCAGTGCATGTAATGACTGTAGCATACTGCTCGGCTCTAACGGCTTAACACTTAAGAATTCTGACCCGGGCCTTCTCGTCTGTCCGCACCATGTGTATTGAGGTTCTGTGCCCTCTTCAGAGGCTAAAGGCTCAGCTCTGGTCTCAATATTTGCAGTAGAAGTGTGAGTGAATGTGTGTGTGAGAGAGAGAAAGACAGGGAGAGAGCGGGGAGGTGTGCAGGGTCGACGTCCATGTTTCTGTTTAAGCAGCGCTTTTGAAAGGGGGATCAGAAATTGCTGAAAAACAGCCATGAGAGGAACGTCAACATCGATAACAATCAGAAAAGCAAGTATGCTTTAAAAGAAAGAGAGAACGAAACATATCTCCCACAATCACCATCGTGGCCATCGTTTATTAAATGCACTGCTACAAGTAGTTTTTTCAACAAGGTCATTGTAAGATCATTGTAAAACGTATGTAGATCAGGAAGATCTTTCAAAATGCCTGGACAGAGGCAGCTCATGATTGGTAGCTGCTTTGTGAAATTATATACAGATCATGTTTGTGGTGCTGTGGGGGAAGGTTAGAAAAGGAAAGAAAGAAAGAAAGAAAGAAAGAAAGAAAGAAAGATTCCCTGTTACCACCTCTGTCTCCACCTATAATTAACTTGCAAAAGTGCAAATGTTTGCATACTCTTTGAACAAAAATGAAAAGCCCATAAATATAGAATTTTTTAAAAGATAAAACATTTTTATCTAAAATAGCACAAAAAACTTTAAATGCTGTGGATTTAGATTATTCTACATATTTTAATACTGTAAATAAATTAAGCCTCAGAGAACTGAAGAGTTACAGGCAGAGCCTGCACTGCACCTCCATTTCTGACCAGCGAGGGCGGCAGCGAGTTGTAAACTTGTTTGTCATGACTGGAGAGACTACGTTTCCCAAAGTGCTGTAGGGCAGGGCACCTCAGACCAGGATGAGTTACAGCTTCCTGCCTAGGCTCATAAGGCACAACAGTGCCATTGCTTAACCCTGATGCTTTAGTTCTCTAAAGTGATGGCAAGTACCATCTCTCTGTGTGCTCTTAAATGTCTAAAAAAAGAGTTTGAAAGGGTAAAATGAGAAGCCAGAGCTTTTGAAAGATAAAAGTTAGGACATTTCGACAAAAGGATAATAGAGTTTAAAAAAAGCTGGATGGACAAACTCAGTTGATATGTCCTCTATTTTGAAACAAGGATGTTGTTTGTAAAATCCATTTTGAGTTTGTTGTGGTTGGCAAACGCGATTTTGGGTTCGGCTCTTTGTTTGATTTTTCTGGCTTTTTACCTGTGCTTGCATACATTATTACATGAGCCCCCAAGTGTAGGTATGTGAGTATCACCGAGATCGCCTACCTGGACGTTCTGCCAAAGTGGCAATACGACCTTGGGATGCAGTGCGTTGCGTGTTTTGTATTGCTCATCATTCTTTTATGTATTGTTTTTTCTTAATGCACAAATAGTAGTGACGTAGTACATATCTGCCCCTTCAAGATGAACTGAAAATTTTTCCGAAAGACGAATGACAACGCAATGAATTTTTTAGATGAAAATATCAGTCACAGAAACACATCTGCAATTTCTGAAGGTAAGTTATGAGAAGCAAAATTCTTTAATGAGTCGATTTTATATGATCTTCTCTATATTTCTGCCAAGTTTCATCCAATTTTATGGATTAGAAGTTCTGTTTTTTGCGTTTACAAGATGATGTGGGTCATGCCGGAGGCATGGCCGCCATAAGAAAGTCAAAGGCGTGGCCCTTTGTTTTTGGGTCACAGATTTTGTATTGTTTTATTGGTAATTTTGGCAGAAATTGCGGGTAATATTTCCGTATTTAAAATTGAACAACTCTCTTATTTTTTGTCACAGAATAATGATCCTTACATCACTGGAAAGGTCTCTCCAAGCTCTTTCCACTGATATAAAGAATAGCACATTTAATGCTTTTGTCAAATTTGTAGTCACATACCTTCCAAGTGGTGCATTGGTAGAGCACGTGCACTCTGAAATCCAAGGATCAAGCTACACGAAGGTGGATTTCCATGCAAAATGTACAAAACGTATAACAGACCCTAGTTCTATGTAAATATGTACATAAATACACTCACTATATTTTTCACGATAAGTACTGTCCTATTTGGGAAGAACCCTCTAGGGTCACCTCCAGCACTCCCTGGTGGGTGAAATCAGAATTGCTCGGTGATTAGGTCCGCCAAGACGGCTCCCTCTATTCACGCAATGAAAAATTCTCTAATACCTTTTCCGCATATCCTCTGAGCAGCTTTGGGATGCTCCCAGTCAAAACATTCATCCACCAATCACAAAATGCTCTAGTGCTCCTGTCATATCCATTCTATAGATCTACCATTTTTACTGGCACATTTTTACAAATTGGTAAATTGTTTTGACCCAACTAATTATTCTGCTAGATGCCATACAGTTCCTTCAAATCAGATTCGAGCAGGCTTGCACATGTAACCTGTAAAATTAACAACCGTTTCAATTTTTTGTTTGAGGATATCCATAATCTCTTTAATAAACGCCATCTTTTTAACATATCCCTTTTTTAATCATATAGCTAATTTTTGTGTTTTTGTGTTTTTGAACTTATTCATTTATGTATTTTAAGAGTCAAAATAAGAATGGAATGAAAAGTCTACTAATAAGAATACAAAGCTGCAAACATAACATGTATATATTTTTGTTGTCAAAGACAAAATGATCGCTACAGCCAACATTTTCACAATTTTTAAAGGTGTTTTTGGCCTTGAAAGGAAGAAAGAAGGAATAACTAAAATATGATAGGGCTATATTTTCACATTATCTCCAGTCATACACTCAATCCTTTCCTTACTCCTCTAAAATGTGTTTTCCTTTCTCGTCTGCATGTCACACATCTCTTTCCTGGATAAAAGAGAGTAAAAGATGTGAGAGATCGAGAGAGGGAGATAGAGAGGAAAGCCCATAATGCCCATTAGGTGGATTTCACGCATGCCTCTGATGGGACTAACTGACAGCAGTGTGTGTGGAAACATGGTTCCTGTGTGTGCGTATACATGTGTGCGAGAGTGCATTTGCACTTTGGTGCATGTGTGCTCGTCTCTCGTCACATTGTCTGAGAGTGCATGAGTGTAAGTGAGTGTGTATGAATCACCATTGCTATTTCAGTTGTACAGTTTAATCCCCTTGATTATAAGCTGCACATTTTAAAATTGTTACTAAACCACGACGATTCACCTGTCTCAGATATCAAATTAAAGGTTTCAAATTAAAGCGAACAAGCCGCTCATGCCACGATCAAACTATGCCATCATTTTTTGAATCCCTCACCAAACTGATGTCATTACCTTTAGGAAATATGAAAGTATGAAGTCTTTACAATGCGTTTATTAGTGAGGGCCCTTCGTTAAAGATGAAGATGGCATCACCCCTCCCCCAGACTCTTTCTCTCTATCTTTAGCCTTCTTTCTTTCTACACAAATTAGCTTTAGTCCTGCAGGGCAAAATGACACGAGGTTACTGCAAGGCTGTGTGTTTAATTAAAAAAATGCTTAAATTGCTTTTACAGTTGTTATCTGAGGTGAAAAAAGACGGGTGAGTGAGAGAAAAATTGGTATCCATGTTGCCAGTGCTGAGGCATAATTAGCTCCCGGGGGAGACAGATATTTAGCTTTAGCAATGTTGCACCACTTAGGACACAGATTTCTATTTCGGTAATGAAGGGCCCAGCTTGTCGGGGAGGACAGCTGTAGCATGGTGTGTGCGCGTGTGTGTAGGTGGGAGGCTTAGAGCAAAAAGAAAAAAGGAAGTTTGGGGAAAGGGGGGATGTCAGTTTAGTCCTTCGTGCCGAGGAGAGCCACTGTGTCTGCTCTGAGAGTGTGGGTAATGGATCTGGCAGTGGAGGTTCCCAGGGGCTAAACATTATCCAAAGTATTTAGGTTTCTAATTAAACAGGGGGAGCCTCCTCTGCTGCAAAAGCGGGGCGAGAATCTGTCTAAGGCAAAAGCAGAGTGCAGCAGTAACTGCTCTGTCCTGAAAGGGTGAGGACAAGTAAGGCAAAAAAAAGCTTTGCTTATTCAAACTTTGTGCTAAGTTGAGTAGCTCCGGTAATAAGGGGAGGACAGAGATGTTACTTGGGTACAGGAGAGAGAGACAGGAGACAGACTGGGACAGTAATGAACTACTGTACTGTAATGATCTAAAAGCAATTTAAAGGGCAAATTTCATCGTATTTTGGTGAATATCATCTAATCATCGTTTCTGGTTCTTTATATAACAAATAATAATTTCATGCCGTCGGATGGAGATTAGTGTACCTTAAATTGTTAAAAAGTGGAATTTTGTAGGACATTCTCACGACTTTCCAAAAACACACGAGCAAAATGGAAATGAGGCTCATTTGTGTATGACGTCAGCAACAGCAGTCCAGGCATCTCACTGTTAAAATGGATAGCAGCTCAAGCTTGTCAGGTTTAAGTGATTTTCAATTTGAATCTGAGGATGAGGGGTACCTGTTAGTGTCGGAATCAGGACTAGAAGACAAAGCATTCGGGGAGGGCAAACATAAATGCTATATGGATGGAATAATCCAGCCATATATGGACAAACCAGAGGTTCCTCCACCACCAGAAGACAGTAAAGGTCTTTTCTATCTGTAGAAATGAACCATAGCAGTCCATTTTAATCATTTTGTTCATTTAGAAGAGGAAAAATATATTTAAAACTTGTTTATAATCAGGTTCTTATCTGTCCGGAATTAACATCAGGCTTTACAACGGATTGGTGTATGACTATGTACACGGTAGTCGGATTTTGACTGAACATTCAATTCCAATCTCTTTCCGATCAATCGATATGCAAACATAGACAATTTAATTTAATATATTATGAATCAGAAGTTTGCAGCTGGCTGTATTGCAGTAGAACATGCTGTACTGTATGGTTCTGGCTATGCCCGCCATGTCGCGCTACATACTGCGATGTCAATGTGCGAGTATTACGAATTTTAGAAAATACGCATATAAGCATATTGGGACCAAAATGATTTCATTATGTTTAATAAATGATTTTTCAATTAATGAGACCGCATACCTGAAGTGGTTGGACCAAATCCGGACCTGGTTTGCTAGACAAAGCGGATCCATGCACGTCTATTGACACCATTCTTTGGCAAAGTATATATGTTGATAGTCCCAAAGATCTGTTGGCAACATTTGTGCAATCTCCAACTACACAATAGTTTGGCATTGCATTTTGTTTACACTACAATGAACCATAATGGCGGATGACTACCGTAGCCGACGTCATCACAGACAATTTTCCGAAACTTGCCGAGCACGCAATCTGAATTTCTGGTTCAGAGCAGACGCTGGTCAAAATTAATTTTTTTCTTAAAATCCATGGATTTAAATTTCACTTTGTCAACAGATATATGATATTGATGT
>JAVSBU010000090.1:1186436-1200229 GCA_033118015.1 Loricariichthys derbyi | reverse complement strand
GGCCATTTGCATGCTTAGTACAAAAGAACCAAACGCAAACTAGCAATAACAGCGCCGGCTTTTGACTACGCCTGCTCGTTTCTGCGAGCAGCCTCTCACTCCTCATGACCCCCTAAACTCTGACAGAGCTCGAGGGCAGGGTGGATCGCACCTGTGCCATCTCATCTCTGAAATTCTCACGTCATGCTCCTGCAATTTGTCTCTGCTCGTGTTCACCGGGTTGAGACGTGGCGAGGCAATGAAAGAGCCCTTCGGAACATTTCAGTTGCTTCACACGTCTCCCTGTCACTAAAACAACTTATATTTTATAAATTAAATAATCAAACAATTTCTCATAAGCACACTGAAATCTGAGCAGCGCCTCAATGCGAGTTGGGGCGAAGAAAGTTTTTCTTATGCCAGTACTACTTTGCGGCGCTCGCTTTCCGCCTGAGCGTGGCTCCGGGTTACAGAGGCTGCCTCTCGTGCACGGATGTTAGCGTCTCGTCCTCCCCGATCACGCCTAAAAGCTTCCGGGGCATCATTCTATCAACAAGATTTTCTAGGCGGCTTCCAAATTCAAAGCGATCCGAGCACGGCCCGGATGGGGTGGCCCGCGTAAATCCGGTCATGGCTATCAGGCCCTGCTGCGCTCTCAGGCTGCTGGGGGCAAAGCTTTAACTTTAGTGCCATGCTACGCTAAGCTAAACTATGACAGGGTGGGACTCCTTCATAAGAGACCATTAGAGGCCATGACACGAGCTTATCCACACCTCAGATCTGTCCGGCAACACACAGAAACTGAACCCGAAGGATCACCGCGAGCTTCAGCCCCGCCGCCGATCACATGCTGGCCTACGCCTAATTGCTGCCACAGCTTAGACGGAGTGACAGGTTGATGGTCATTCCCCCAGGCTATAAGCCACATTTTTTTGCATGTTACTACAAATCTGGACTTAGACTGCACATTTTTGTCTATTGACATTGAAAAGGGTCTCAAGTCCTGTCAGGTTTGAGGAAAATGAGAGGGTCACTTGTAGCTGCCTTTTGGCTTCTGCCTGTATTTACTACAAGGAAAAGACGAACAAAACAGAGAATACGATTTAAGCCCAACACAGATTAAACACAGAGGGAAAATCTTAAAGATGTCCCGTAAACAAAGACATGTCTCAAAAGAAATCGAACGCTGTTTAAATTTACAGTTCTGTCATGATAACCGAAACTGGAAATTACAGACTAAAATAAAAAAGTTCTAAAATAAAATTACTTCCACCCCTCTCACTTTCTCTCTGTGTCTTGTATAAGTAGCTCAGCAGATCTTTTTCCACACAACCTGGCTTCGCTAATTTGGAGCACGATTGTGAGCTCATTCTCCAATCTGTGGTTATCTAAAACGATCAAGCGGCCCCGGTGCAAACGTGATCACTTGTGACATATTTCATTGAGACAAATACAAATCTGGCAGACACGGGATTGAGTGTTTAGATTGTCAAAATTCAATAAAGTGAGCTGATCTGTCAGGAAAGACGTGTACAGGGAGATGGCTGGCTGGAGTGGACTCTACGTTTTGGGGCTTTAAACTAAGTTAAGGGAAAAATAAAGATAGGTCAGGATTCTTTTTTTTTTTTTTTGGGGGGGTGGGGGGGGAGACCGACGACGACACCCACTTATAGTCACAGCGTGGATTGTTCCGTAATCATTACATAAATATGTATTACAAAGTATTCAAAAAGCCCTCTGCTGCCATTAAAAAAAGCCACTAGAAGCCTTTGAGGAATAACGTGACAATTACACTTATAGAACTGTGCGAAAGTCTAAGGCCACCATATAACACTGTCAATAACTGCACCCAAAAATTTCACTCCATAATCCTCTTTTCCTCTTCAATTGTATCTTCAATACAATCATTTAACCCTGTTCCCCTTCCGAAAAACTGGTTTCTTGCCTGCGACTATTCCAAAAAGAATTCCTGATTAAGCTTCAACAGTCTGTAGAAGGGTCAACTTAGTGTATGGCGTTTTCACACTAAATATTCCCCACTGTCCGTTACAGAAGCTGCTTTTTCCCGGTTTGTTTAAATTTTATAATACTACATATACATTTCCTGTTTTATATATGGCTATTATAGCACTGCTAAAACAATGATTCATTCAATCTAATAGTGGCCTAAGACTTTAGCACCATAAAGAACAAGAAAGGAAAAGTGAACAGACCTCAGTGCCCATGCCTAAGCATCAAACTTCAACACACACAATCAGTTTTAAAGACTAGATTCAGCTCCATCTGAGGTACTGAACAGAGAATTGAAGGACTAAAGACTAAAGAAAAGGCACTACAATGATCCCCCTGTAACCTGGCCACACAGCTCTCACCCAGGGTGAAAACAAAATAACAGAATTTATAAGACCATTAAAAGTTGCACATGAAGCAGCTCAAGGAACGAGGTCGCTGCCTAGTACAGCAAAACAAAAGACACAAAAAAGCCCCTTTGCTGCAAAGCCTGTGTGTAGTAAACACAAACTAATAACGAGCAAAGGAAGGGGTGAAGAGGAATCGAGTACGGAATTATTGATCAGAATCCACGAGAAGAAAAGCTACTACTCAGAAGAAGAGACACGATCAAAGGCGAAAGAAGAGAAGTTATTTCTGCGGATAAACTTCACTGACAGACACATACACTGGGATAAAGTGTTATGCCGGGGTTATGGTAACTCAAAAACCTATAAAAAATCATTTCACACACTCACTCACACCACAACTCAAAGATCCTCTCCACCCACTCAACCACTGGTCCATCTTCTGTCGCTTTCATTCTCCTTAAATTCTTGTCCTCCTACACACACCACATTGAAATAATATCGAACAAATCCTCTCAGTTTAAGCTCCACTGCACTAATGCCTCAATCCCCTGCTGATGCTGCTAAATAAACCTCCCTTTTTATTTGTCATTATTATATGCCTGAGATATAAGATACCTGGGACTGGATTCGCAGTAAAAAAAAGAAAAGTAAAGAAGTTCTTAAATATTATCTGGAGGAAAATCTTCAAGTTTTCTTCTGTAGGCTATGTTGCATTTCACAGCATACAATATGTGGTGCAAGACACATTTTGAATTAGTATTTACTGCTATTTCCGTTATTTAGTTTAATGTGCTCAGAGGAAATAAATCAAACCAAATGTTTAAAAAAAACTTTAGCAAACAAGAAACAGAGGTGATGCTGGAAGAAATAGCCAACAGGAAAAAGTCCTGCTTGGAATATCTTATAATCGTGGGGTGATAGATATGTAATACGTAAATCCAATATTTAAACTGTTTAAAGTTTGGTAAATTTAGAAGCATACCTCGTCACCTCTCACAGCCTAAGAGGAGTGTGAGGCTATCATAAGGTTAAGAGAACGTATAAGAATGTTTTCACAATTACTACTTGCTTTTATAACTGTTCTTAGAGAAAGAGTTCCTAAGAAAATTGTTCTTAGGAAGTTATTTGAACAATAACAATTTTCTTAAGAAAGAAACACAAGATTTTCTTTCTTAACACTTGTATGAATCCGGTCACAGGTTCACAAAGATTCTATCCAACGAAAAATGCAAACCTAGGGTCAGTCCTTCAAGTAATAAATACTAAGACTTTAATTGATCCCTTGCAAACTCAAACCCTGCTCCCTATGGTGGGTTCACATCTTAGAACACTGCAATAACAATTAATAATAATAATAATAATAATAATAATAATAATAAGTATAGAGTTAAAGTTGGGGCTGTTGGTCGCTCAGTCCCGTGTGCAGACGCCTGTTGTTTGTTCTGGCTCTGGACTGGAATACAGCAGCTTTAGGTAGGTGACTGACTGGTGTGCCTTTGCATGTGTGTGTGTTTGTCAGGGGCAACCAGATCAGCCTCAAAGCCGATGGCTATTAGAGGCGATTAAGTAACCCGATGGCTGTTTGCTGTTTCTGCAAGTCTTTTGCGAAGTAACTGCTGGCCTCGGATCTGCGCCCGGCTCAATCTAGAAGCTCCGGGGCCAGATCGAGTTGACTGGAAGACTTATCCTCTATCTTCTGGCACTATCGGCATGACCCTGCTGTGCCAATGAGACCTCAAGTTGAGCTCTGGTAAGCCAGAGGGGCTGCGGCCTGGAGATGGTGATGCCAGTGATGCCAGAGGTAAACACGCGCATAGCCAAGCAATGAGTCATCACAGGCAAAAAAATAAAAAAATAAAAAAATCCACAGCAAGGAGTAAATGAGGCCGGAGTGACCCCAAACAGGAACAAGAGGCTTAGGAGTGGACGACTAACACTGCCACCGCACTTTACTTTGTTATCAGCTACAGAAAGAGGAGTTTTGATTGTCTTAACTAGGTCTGATTGTACACAGAGTTTAGGGAGAAGTGCTTTCAAAGCCAAGATGAAGAGGTATAAGAAGGCGATGCCTTCAGAGGGAGGGAGAAAAAGGAACGAGTGAAAGAAAGCTATCCAGGCTGGCACCTAATCAAAGGGATTACGGTTTGAGGAAGCCAAGCCTACAGGTTATCCTTCAGGAGGCATACCAAGTAGTTATCAAAAACACTCAACTTCAAACGCAGCTCAATTTTCCTATCTTAATACTGATTTGGCCTCGACCTGCAAATCTTGTTTTTGGGTAGAAAGGGTGTCAAGAGATGTTTGTACTTGCACGGGGTGCAGAGGAAGAGAGGGGCATAGCCGTGTGAGCGCTTGTACTTAAACAACCACGGCCCACAACCATCGTGATCAATCACTCTAAAGACAGCAGGTAATGTGAGGCAACTCGGGCTTCTCACTAAGCAAGCAATCACCAGGCTCGAATCCCTTCTCGCTGCACGAAAAGCTTATCACTAACAGCAAGCTGTAGCTTTGGGGCTACCAGTGTAACATTGTGGGATTTATCTTAAAATCTCTCTGAAGAAAACAGCAGTTGTTTCCATCTTTCCAGTGCTTGGCCTCTTCTTACAAAGCCACACTTATGTCACAAATCAAACAGCTGAAATGCCAGAGCTGTCTCGCTCTCTCTTAAAGTACGGAAAGGTTAAGTGCAAACACGCATGGATGCAGCTTATGGGGAAGATCAAAACTTTATTAGCAAAGACAGGTGAAAAGTTCATGCTTGTGGACCTTTCCAAATTGAGATGCTTCTCTGCTATGGGATTTTTTAGCATTAAAAGACCAGAAGCATGATCTACCTAAATGTGATTTTAAAACCATCCAGTATCACTTCACTTAAGCTCAGTAGAAATAGAACTACTCATCGGACAAAAATGTGTTTGACTGTAATTAAAATGTAACTAATATTTACCTAATATGCATTGATCCACCTGCAAATTCAGCTCCGTCCTTCACACTATGGCCCAAATGCAATCGCTCCTTTTTTGCCGCTCATTTTCCACACATCGAACAAGATTTCCACTACACTGTACCACCTCTTCTCAATCTATGAATCCCGTCACACACCCCACTGTAACGAGGAGGCTGTCTCTGATGCTTTGAGACAGTCTTCCTCGTGATCGGTGGCCGCGCCGCAGTTGGGAAGTATTTGGCACCATCTGGCGGCACGGTGCAATAGCACAGCCTAATTGGATCCGCCTGGCAGTAATACTATAAATTGGGTAGAGCAGATCTGGAGCCTCAAGCTGGCACTGTGGTTTTACGCCCTTCATGAGGGATCGCGCGCCACTCGAGCTCCAGATCTGTCCAGGGTGGCGTGCTATGATGAAGCTAGGGGTGTACTGTTGTAATCTGTTCTGTTTGTCTCTTTTCAGATCCTGTTCCCGTTGGACCGAGGCAAGTCCCAGGTTCCCCATGAGTATGTGATTAGGGATGAAGGTACCACCTGCTCTTCGTAGAGGGCAGATGGAGTACGGGTTGGAGCCCGGAGGTATTCGAGGCACACCTAGACAGTGTAAGGAAAGCAAGGTTTCCCCTGTTGGATGGAGGCACTCCCCGCAAATCACTGGCTGGTTGGGTAAGCGCTCGGCACCCGTAAAAACGTTGTCCAGTGGCGTGAGCGTCTTGGGTTGGTGCCTACCCGCCCAGATGCTCCGGGCCGCTTGGCTGGTGTTGCCAGGTTTGGGACGTGCGCTCGTGGTTCCCGTACACCCTAGCTTCTGCCGATCCCTGGTGGTCAGCCGGCCCGGCTGGTTCTGGTTTGTTTCTGTTTCCCTGTTCTATTGGTTTTCATGTTTTGTTTTAATAAACGTTATTGTTATTTTACATTGTCCTGCTTATGGGTCCTTTAGGTTCAAATTCCCTGATCGTGACACTCACAGATATTTATAGCCCAATCGACCTCGTGCAGTGCCATCTGCAGGAGTCTGAAGTTTAAACACGCAAGGTGACTCATTTTTTTTAATCCAGGGAGTATATGTCTAAACCATCACTGTAGTTCTGAAACTCCCATAGGGAAGCTTTAAATCAGCTGGGCTGTCTAGAGCTTCAAATTAATATAAAGATATAAAATATAAAACAAAATCTGTTTCGCAGCAGGCTGTTACAAATGTTACTAAGACAGGCTGTTACTATTTCTGTTACTTGACTAGTGATTCTAAATGAGTTATAGCTGAAGCTCTTGTTGAAATATTAAAGGGAGAGTTAGTGTCACAATGTGGGGACAAGGTGTAAAAGGAGGACCCAAAAGCAGACAGCTTCATGAATGAGGGTAGGCTTTATTAAATGTAAAGTAAGGCAACTGAAAAGCAACGGCAAAAAGCAACACGAATAAAGACCAAAAAGGGCTAAACCCCTGAAGGCCGACGGGTGACAACTAGGACACATCCAATGTGAAGTGGACCCGGTTTTATGCCCGACGTACTGGTCTGGCCAACCACATCAACTTGGACCCGATTTTACGTACAGATGTACCGAACTGGCCAACTGCTGGGATGAAGGGAAGGCCCAAGGGAGGGCCGGCAGGGTGCTGTGAGGGCACAGTGCCCGAGCGATGCCCCACCTGCGGCATCGGACGCGCTAGAGTTGATCCCAGTGTGGTCGTCCAGGCACAGCCGGACCAAAAGGAGCCGCAGAGTGTACCAAGGGGGATTGGGCGGCACCAAGATGCACCTACCTGTACACTGCCATGCTAAGCCCTCACATGACCTCAGACCTCCTGGTCTTACTCCACCCTTCCTCTACAAAGGAAGGCTGGTACCTTCATCCCTTACCTTCTCGGGCGCCAAGAGTGAGACTGGTTCATGTACCCGCTGCGCATTCCGCGACTGTGCAGCATATGCGCACCAGCTCAGAACGTGCCTAGTGTGTAAAGATGGAGTTGCGTGTCAACTAAAAACTCCGTCAAAAAAATGCCCCACACCGGCTACGAGCCACCATGAACCAGTATGGTCGCTGGGCAACAAACGTAGTAGCTGTCTTACCTTAACGATGGCCTGATGAGGACTGGTCCAAGCGAGTTGTTTTTAAAAGCCGTGCCACTGCTGAATCCAATATGTGAAAGTGATTTCCATGCCTGCTACTGCCAATCAGGACACAGAAAGCCTCTAGATTCAGCTGTTAGATCAGGCTCACGCCAAACTGCCCGTGTTAATTGACACAAGTCTGGCGTGGAACCTGACATATACAGCATCAGCAGTTTCGTTGGTTTAAGAGCTGGACTTAACAGATCCATGAATGAAGTTCTGATCAGCCGCGGATGGTGTTTAATGAAAGACTCAGAGTTTACCACCAGCAAATGACATCTTTGGAAATAAAAAGTGTCCCTCAGACACTTCCATGCTAAAATATACTTATATACGAACATTCTCCTCTGTTGCCTGTACAGTAAAAAACACACATAGCATGGATAATAAGCATCACTAAAGAAACAGTTCAATTTGCAGATCTTTACAGTTCTTCTACATCCAAGCAAAGCACAGGCATTTACCCTCACACACGTGTTTACGTTTGTGTGTAAGGATTATTATGGGGTGCGTAAGACGTAGGTATGGTTTTATGAAACTGAATCCATTTCTCTGGCTCTAACAATGACACAAATGTGTAAGAGAGATATTTTGTGCATTTCCCTTATCTAATGCCTTCAGCAGTTTTAAACATTTACATGTCTGAGAGTTGAAGTCGGTATGATTCCACACTGAGCCCCAGACCCGCCATGGTTGAGCTAAGACTTTTTATACTGGCATCCATCTGGGCGACGTTACACCTATTGGATCCAGATGTGCATTTAATTGCATTTTCATCCAAATTGCAAATTGCTACTTGGGAAAAAAGCTAAAATAACATACAAACAGCAGCAAGTAACAAGTGAAATTGGAATAAAATGGAAAAAGATAAGGGTGGGGAAAAAAAAGCTGACGCTTACATCTGCCCTTTGAAAGCGAATCCACTAACTTTAGTGTAAAGTATTGATTTACTTGCAATTTCGTGCCTCTTCCTACCCGATCTGAGCCATGTAGGAGGTCCTGCAAAAAAGCACTCATTTGTTTTTTCTAAAACATAAAAGATTGATACCTTTATTCTGTACAGAGGAGATGAGAAGGGAAAAAACAGATAATAAAAGGGAAGGTCAAATTGTTATTTGGAGAAAGCAGGTTACAGGGCAAAATTAAATACCCAGAGGTGACTTTAATAAGAGATAATAATAAAACATCTGATGTTTGTGTACACATTTAAAAATGAAGTTTTGGGAAAGTGAGCGTCTGTTTCCTTTCTTTACACGTTCTTACCCAGCATGAGTTTTTGTTCTGGGAAAAATGTATAAATATAAATATAAAAAGAGATGAAAGGATCTGGCTTTGGTATGAATGTGAGTGGCACTTTACTTGTATAGGCTGTAACGATCCCTGCCATAACTTCACCATGCCAGTAGGGGACTGGAGGGCGTGGAATAGCAGGGGATAGAACTGATGAAGCGACCATGCCCTACATATAAAGCCATCTAGTGGCGCTGATGCACGGCAATTGGTTTCACCTGCACTGTACATTATATAAGACGTAAGTTGGAGCCAAACTGTGCGGTACCATTACGTGTTAGGGTGACGTGTTCTAGTTTGTTAGGAGTTAATAAAATCTACCATTGTTTCATGAAGTTGTCTGCAGTTGGGTCCTCTTTTCCACCTCACCTCAACTCATAACATAGGCTTAATTTTTTTCTTAGCTTAATATTCAGCAAACTAAAGTAAGTTAAACGAAAAAGAAAATGTTAACATGACCTTGGCAGGAAAAGTAAATATATCGCAAACGCAATTTCTAAACAACCGTTTTCGCCCAGTCCATACTTAAGTATCTTCTCCATGTCACGATGTGGAGTGAGATATAAAAGAGGACCCAAGTGCAGACAGCTTCAGGAATTTTATGGCTGGTGTACCAGTGGCCGACCAACCACACTAGGGCAAGGTACGGCAGAGAGGTGCAGGGGAACGGGCCCTAGGTATAAGAGCAGTAAATCACCTAAGAGTAGTACTGATTCGTTCATCCTGCAATGCCGTTGGAGAATGGCACAGAAAAAGCGGCTCACCAAGCGGCACCGCAAAACAGGTGGAGCACACCAGTCTGGGACGTGCCTCACGTCTGAAAAGAAAGTAATGCCACTAAACCCTGCTGCTGCACGCTTCTGCACTCTGCTCCGGAAGAGTGTGACCGACAACTTGTGGTCCTACCGTGACAGAAGCTTAATGGTGCCACACAGTATCACTCACGCTTCTAGTTTTTAATGTGACGGTAATAGGTGGAATAGATTACCGTGCATTAGTCTGCAGCACAGCCATGCCAGAGATGGTTTGCTGTGCATGGCATGGCTACTTTGGCAGTTCTATCCCCTACCAGTTTCTTGCCCACACAGCCCCCTACTGGCGAGTAGTGGAATGGCGTAGATCCTGACACTCCAATACGTTGTTAGTTTAGTGACGTCAAATCATTAAAACATTTCATCTGTTTAATCGCACCAGCTTTATCACATTAATCAAGATTAATTGCATTATTTGACAATAAACATTTTTTCCCTTTAAAAGCATGCATATTAAAAAACTTCAACAGAATTTACACAAAAAAAACCCTTTTATTAGAAACAGCATGTGCAAATTCAGGCGTGCTGTCAAACCACGAAGGACTCTCGTTTATTTAGGTCTATCTGGTTTAAATGTACAGGCTTAAGTGCTGAATTTGGTTTGCTCCCTGCAAAGGTTTTATATTTATAAAGCATTAACCAAACATGTCAAATAAATTTTCCAAGTTTACTTAAAAAAAAAAACCCATATACAACGATCTTTTCATTAAAGCCCAGAAAAACAGCAAACCAAGCATACCAAAATGAAAGCGGTGAAACAGAGGACAAATTCCCTCGCATCGTACAGTGTGTTTAAGCTCCCGTTTAGGAGCGGCCGTGACTAAAACTCGCATAAACAAGAAAACCTCCGCAGCTCTTAAAATAATCAAATCATGCTGCTGCCATGCTTTGAACAAAGAAAGAATATTTGTATCATCCTGACCTGGTCTGTGTTCAATTAATGGTGAATACAGTTTGGAGCACTATAGCCCTCAACCCACATGTATTTTGTAATCTTGTGTTTTAAGCAGTTTCTATTTTACCTACACACTCCTCCCTCTAATCGTGCACAAATTCCATATTCAGGCCTGAAACTGACTCATTTTTAGATCTTCTGTCCCTACAGAGGACCTCAGAACTCCAGCTTTTATGATTCAGTATCATTTACAGAGTGAGTTCCTCCTTAAATGGAGCAAAAGCCTGTATTTTATATTATCCAATCTATCCTTCCTCAGCATGGGTCCTGCACACCTTCCTAATAACAGACTTTATTACTCATATATTTCCCGCCAGGATGGGAGAAATTACTGAGGCAGGCAACCAGCCGAGCTCACCGATCCGACTGAAATATAGAGTGAGGACTCCCTCTGCTTAGGATACACCAGGGGCTGGTTGGTCCAAAAATCTAGTGAAGGAAATTTATGGTGACTCCTGCCATGATGCAGTTAATTAAGACGCTCAATAGCAGTGTCATAAACGGTGTTATAAAGCTGTTATAAACACCCCAAGCAGCATGAAGCTAAATGTGCTCGGTGTTTACGAGCTGGAGGATTAGGGCAAAATGATGGCAAATCTAGTAAATCTCATAAATCTCATAAAATAGGTGTAAAATGGGAAATCCCATGCAGCATGTGCCCAAACACTTGTCCCCTTCTAATCTGTCATCTTAGTTCTAACAGGTTTGTAATACGAAGCACCTCCACTAAACCAAGTTCATCTGTTATAAAGAAAGGTTTACCAGCTATGACTGGCAGAAGAACTTGGCTAGCATGCACAGACAACGCCTAACATCATGCCACAATCAAGTTAAAAAGGCTGTTGGAGTGTCCTCAAACTTCTGGCTCAAGCACACTGTTTAATTACTTATAATTCTTTTTTTTTACTCTTTTCATTTCACTTTTTCATTGATTTTGCTCTAAAATGCTCTAGAAACATGTAAACACCTGCAAAAATCTGTAAAAGTTTTAAGTTAACGCTTTAAATACCTGCCGTGAAGCATTAGAGTAGCTATAAAACTTTCCTACACAGGGCTTTAATTCTGCTGCACTGTTTAATGAGATATACAACTGTTTAACAATGGTGTAACGACCATATATAGTTATTTCTCAATCTCTTTTCTAGAATACAACCAGAAAATACAGTAAATTTGTAAGCAGTATTAAAAAAAATCAGGAAAAAAACAGCTTCTATTGGCTATTGTAGAACCTTGATCAGGAATGCTTCTTGGAAGGGTAGCAGTCAAGAAACCTCTTTTTCAGAAGAGGAACTGTCACGATGTGGGGGGCGAGATGGAAAAGGAGTACCAAAACGTAGACAGCTTCATGAATAAGGGTAGGCTTTATTAAATGTAAATAAGGCAACTGAGGAAGCAAAGGCAAAAACAACATAAATAAAGCCCAAAAATGAGAAACCCCTGAAGGCCGAAGGGACTAGGGCATGCGGCTATGACACGTCTAGGACACGTCCAAGGTGATGTGGACCCAGTTTTACGGCCAGTGAACCGGTCCAGCCAACCACACTGCGTGGGAACTTTTTACAGCCGGATGCCCTAGAGGTGATCCTTTGGGTCCGGTTGTGCCTGGACAACCACACGGGGGATGCAGGGTGTACCAAGGGGGTTCAGGAGGAGCAGAGATGCAGCTATCTGTCCCTACACTAACAGTCACCTCAGACTTCCAGACCTTACTCCACCCTCCCTCTACTAAAGAAAGGTGGCACCTTCGTCCCTCACCTTCTCTGGTGCTGAGTGCAAGTCTGGTCCAGCACCAGCTCGGGACGTGCCTAGCGTGTAACGATGTTAACTGTGCATCAATTAAAACCCTGTCTAGCGCCCCACACCAGCTACGTGAGCCATGGCGAACCAGTACGTTTGCCGGACCAACAGACTTACCTTTAGCAATGGCCTGCGACGACTGGTTCGCACGATTCACTTTTGTAACCGGCCACAGCTGAACCCAATCTGTGAGGTTTCATTTCCACACCTGCGATCGCTAGCCACGCATGCACAGGACACAGAAACCTCGCTGGGTTCAGCTGTGACGTCAGGTCCACGCCAGACTGCCCGTGCTGATCGGAGCAAGTCTGGTGTGGATCCTATCAGGAACATTGTGAAAAAGCTATATGATATGATAATGCTCCCAAAAATTGGAATGAACATGAAGTGGATCAAGCAGTGACGAATCTAAATTCAACACTATGGTGTATATATGGTTTTACACTGTTGCTAAAACAACTCTAATGGTGGCCCAAGGCTTTTGCACTGTATTTCACATAGGGTTTTAAATATCAAGTGTCATATAGAGAGCCAGAGAGGTGTGTGTCTGTGTCTGTGTGTGTGTGTGTGTGTGTGGGGGGGGGGGGGGGTGTCATTTAAAACTGACAGCATTTATGAACGAGGACTAGATGTCTGTATCAGTAATCTGGCTTTGGCAAACTATATTTGGCCAGATCTCACAGCCAATCCCAGCAGAGGATCCTGGCCCATCCCACTCTCTCTGAGAACACAACAAAAACATCATGCCAATACAGCACAAACATTGCACCTGCTATTAACCCCTGAACACACACACACACACACACACACACACACACACACACACACACACAAACAGAGATCAAGAGACAGGCAGCACAGTACATAAACACTCAGATTACAGGATGGTGGTTCCAATTACAATCAACCAACCAATGTTCGTGGGAAATGATCACAGAGGAAATGTTTGGACGCTGCCCTGTGTTTATGTTCTAGCCGGAGTGTACGGCCGGGCGCGCTCTCGCTCGGGCATGCGCGTCACCTCTCAGCCGGCTAGGTCTCGGCGTGTTAACGGTGGTTCGCGCCGACCGAGCTTCTTTAATTAAAGAAGAACAGCATGCTGCAGTCTGCGGCTCCAAATGGCACCATATGTTTTCCCAGACTAACCGGCTGAATAAATGGCATTTACCACGCAGTATCCACCGCGTCGTGTCTGGGACCGGTGCGCTAAGTGTCTTATAAAAGCGCTGAGACCCCCCTCGCACCAACATCATCTGCCCACAATTTAAAACAGACGGGCTCAGTGAATTCATCAGAATGCAGCCCCTTTTCCCTGCCACCATTAACCGTTAACAATGCAGGGCCGAGGCTGAGCAAGTAGGTGCAAGAAGGGCGGGAGGGGAACAGGGTACGAAGATAAGAGGTAGATTTAGGGTGACCAGATCTGAGATGGTGAAAAAGAGGACACCTCAGCAGGGAGGGGGGGTTGGCAGTTGACTAATAATGGATCAAATGTTCAAAAACAAAGATATTTCAAAGATAAATATATAAATATATA
>JAVSBU010000090.1:1165847-1180850 GCA_033118015.1 Loricariichthys derbyi | reverse complement strand
CTCTCTCTCTCTCTCACACACACACACACACACACACACACACACACACACACACACACACACACACACACACGTAGGTGAGCTCAGACTAATTCCAGTTTGCCAGCGTGGCAAAATGTCAGTCAGCCTGGTGCTTAATAAGGCAGGCACGTGTGTTTCTCCTAATCACCTGCCGGTAAAAAGCAGAGCGTGACAGCTTTGCCACGAAAGCAAAGAAAACTCTCAGCATACACACTCACACAAACAAACACACTCCCATTTAACTTCAGCCAGCGACTCCTGCCTCGTTTCTCCCCTGCCACCACATTACCTTCAGCTTTTTATGTTCCCCAATCCTGCCATCAACTTAAAATTACATTAATCCAGCTCACTTTCTAGGGGAAGTTGTGGAAAGAAATAAAACCAGCAGGGGTAAAAAAACGTCCCCATGAGGTACCGATCACAAAGCTGAGAGGTTTTCTGTAAAAGGACCGGGTTGCGTGATGGCTTTATTCCTCAAACGTCTTTAGTGGACCCACTAGTGTAGTTCAGAGCCTCATAAATGTAGCATAAAACAGAAATTGTGTGCTGGAAGAACGTGTGCGTGTGTGTGTGTGCGCGTGTATGTGTGTGTGTGTGTGTGTGTGTGTGTGTGTGTGTGTGTGTGTTGTGGAGCTTGAAGGGCTATTTAGATAGCAATGTGCAGCAGGAATTCAACTCCTCTGTGTCAAACGGCATAGTGGATAGTTCCACCTCGGGCTGAATACACTGCATTGTGATTTCATGATACTAAAAAGAAAGCGTGTGCATGTATATATGTGTGTGTGTGTGTGTGTGTGTGTGGGGGGGGGGGGGAGCAGCACATAAAAACCAAAGGCCCTTCCAGCATATATGAGGAGCAAAAAGGGAATGAGAATGAGGCTCAGTGGATAACGGCGATGAAAAACTGGAGAAAGATTCAGTTGCTTTCAAAGGAAAAGTCCTCAGTAATGGTGAGTGGTGAACTGGTATAAAGGAGACCGTTTCAAAGTGGTAGAGCTGGCATAAACAGTTCAAGCAGCTTGGCAAAGCTTAAAAACCATTTGTTTCCCCGCACATGTTACATAGTCAGGTAATTCTGAATGAATTCACTTCGGTTTATGCTTTAAGTTTCATATAGACGTCAAAAGAAGCGGGTTCAAGCTTGGTTTATGCCTCCTTAGATGTGTGTAAAAAGGCTCAGCGTCCCTGATTTATCAGAACATTAGGAAGTCTTTAGCTGTAAACAAATTAGAGGTGGATAGTAAAGAGGACATTATGATACCACAATTTTTCATCCTTGATTGAATTCCCTAGCTTTAGCAGGCACTGGTGTCATAAATGTGCCCAAAAAGCACCAAGACATAGACTGGCTCTCAATCGAAACCAGTCCAAATGGAAACCAATCTTTTCAAAGAAAAACTGCACATTTCATAGTAGTGAAAGCTGGATAATAAAAAAGTAGATCAGAAAAAAATATTGATGCCTTGAACTTTGGTAGTGGTGAAGACTTTTCAGAGTATTGGACAGCAAAGAAAACAAACAAAAGGGATCCTCACTCAGATCAAACCTCACCTTTTACTGGAAGGCCAGATAATCAGTCTGGAGCTCTCTTAAAAACGGCTAAACGGAAAGGAGGAAGTGGAAGGCCAGTCATGAGATGGACAGATACGATAAAGCAAGAAATTGGCCTTTTTAGGCTACTGTAATGTAAATATAAAGGTAATGTTCACAAGAAAACTGGGTGCAAATGATTTGTAAATGTGCCATTTACACCGCTGAAAACATTAGTGAATGAAAGGACTGATTATTTTGTTTGACGGAAGCCAAAAATAGAGAGTATTAGGAAGAAAACAAAAAATCAGCCAGATGAAACAGACTCAGCATGAATGTAAACCAGTTTATATAATTATAGGTTAGAGAAAATATACATGTAGTGGGAGTACCTCTTATAATACCTCTTATAATAGGACAAGTACCAACATTTAAACAAACACCATTACACTTTTACACTTATACTAAAAAATCTCTAAACACATCAACTGTGTTAGAACAGTCTTTAGTCCTAATGAACTTGATTGGTAAGATAGTGAGATTTCTTCGTTAAAGTGAAATAAAACAATAATAATATGCCATCAGTTCATAAATAAGTGATAACGTAAGAATCTATTATAATTATTAAGTGAAATATGGTAATTACAGTTCAGTACAGTGCTGTATACTCTAACATCATTAACACTGGGCAGTGCTGTACATCGTCCTTGCATTGTGTGTCTGTTTACATCTGGAGTTAAAAGCAATTTGTATTTTCTATTATAATTTAATATAACATTTAAAATCTCTTGTCATTAAAGGGAACTGACGTTGATTTACTGGATGTTAAGCACCACTTAACTGTATGACCAAGACTTTAAAAATACCAAGAAGACAGAGGAAAGAAAATTCTGAAGAAGCATAATGTGTACAGTGGCCTAATGGTTAAGATTCTGGACTGATGTTCAAACCTGTATTGGCTGACCAGAGTGCAAATCCCATCTTCACCAAGCTGTCACTGTTGGGCTCTTAACTCGGTTGACTAAACAAATATGGTGGCCAGGATTTGCAATGAATCTGATACCCCTTGTAGGAGTTTATCATTTATAACAGCAGCTTTGACCCTAGAATTAAACTAGGATAATTGAATAATAAAATGATCTATCACCACACAAAGCTGTACCTCAGTAATGTGGCACCAAAAGGTGCCAGAACAGTTTCAGTGCTGTTTAATAGCATTCTTTCAAAAGCCCTTTCTTAATTTGGGGTTTTGCTGGCCTCCACCAGTAAACAGATCTGGTCTCTGGTGACACGCCATCATTGCACCACTCAAACAATTCAGTTACCACAGTGACCTTGTTTCTCCACTCATCTATTGATGGTTTTTCTTTGTCGCCGCTCTCACTCTCTGTGCTTTATCGGCCTACGTGTTGGCATTCCTCCAGCTCTGAATCTTTTCAAGCACAGCAAAGTTCCTACACAATTCAGAGAGCGGAAAAACAAGAGTGAACACTGCCAGAAATCTCTGTTGTCTAACTAATTACAAAAGAAGACGGAAATCCAGGCTAATCCAGGCCCGATAAGACACTCATTACCTAGAAAAGACGTTTAGCGCCGGTGGATTGATGACCTATTTTACGAGAGCGCCTTTGTAGCTCGGAGAGGGAAAGCCACCGATCGGCATGCGCTACATCTGTAGCTTGTCATTTGTCTGACGGCGGACTTGGAAGGAATTGTAATTAACAGATTGCAGCTCAGGCTAATAGAATTCTCCAGAAGCCTGAATTAACAGGTGAAACGAGCGGCAAAATGAGGACACATCGTTAAACTGCGAGGCGGAGGCACCTGTTTATTAGAGGTGTCAGAAATCAGCGGCTTTGGCTGTTCCAGACTCACATGCAGGCAATTATTTCAGAGATGCTCACGTAAATAAAGCCGAGTAAATTTATGGAATATTTAAAACACTGGAAATAAGGCACTCGCAGCAGACATAAGCAAGAGGCGAGGTCGAAAGGTCCGTGCTACTCATCGACTGTCTCCCAACACTAGTTGGATAATGAACCCAGACAGCGGTGAGCCCGAGTGCCGAGCGTTTGAGCGTGTGTGTGTGTGTGTGTGTGTGTGTGTGTGTGTGTGTGTGTGTGTGTGTGTGTGTGTGTGTTGGGGTGCTGACAGGGCCATCCTGATGCTCCTCTTCCTCTCTGACTGCTTTGACCTGCTGTAATTTCTCCTGGTGACAGCAGCAGCTGCAGCCGCCACAGCAGACAGATGAAATTTTCATAACTATCTCGGCGCACTCATGTCCTCGCCTTCAGGATCATTCATAACCCACGCCGCCGGTCTGCCACGCGCAATATGCTCACCGCGAAGGGCCGCGTTCCACATAATTAACAGTCTGAAGCCGGGAGAGAGAGAGGGGCACGAGTGTGAGCGGGGAGATTAGGAAAAGCTAACACTATCATTAAGTACACTTCACTTTGGTACAGAGTCAAGGGTGCGAGAAGGTAATTACATAGACGGATATCCAACCTTCCAAACCTGTACCAGCATCTGCTCTCTCAAAAAAGCTTCCTAGAGAGTCAAGGGAAAGAAGACAGGGAGACAGGGTACTCTCTTTGTGGGTGTGGTTAAGAGACATCTAGGTTAAGTCCTAGGTGCTCATTTTTTTAATACCCCACACTGGGCTTCAACATGAACTTCAACATCAGGGTACCAAAGTGCTCTAAAGGCCTATTCACAGCAAAAACAGCACACATATGTTAATGGCGTCTTTCACACAAAACTGACTGACTGCACCGCTGAGTAAAACTTTTAATCATAGCCTATTCTAATTTCTGCAATGTTATAAAATCGGGCTGACCAATCAGAGCTCTGTTGTCAGGCAGAACAGCTCATCCTGCTAATATCAGAGCATAAGAGCTTATAGGACAAGTAACACTGGTTATAAAAATGTGGATTAAAGAAAATATCTGACAGAGAATAACAAAGGTTGGGAAATGATAGTCAGAACCTCACAGTGACTATATAGAATCATTTTCTCCTTTATCTGAGTGCATTGTGGTCTGTTCACATCCACAAAAATATAAACTAAAGCTTCCCTTCACTAATCTTCACTCAGTTCTGTTTTCCAAGTTGGCGTTGTGAAAAAGATGTGTGCAAGTGTCTTCAGGTGCAAATGGTTGAAGGAACTCTGAGTAGATTAAGTATGACATAACTTGCTCAGAATTCAAAGCAACTGGAAAGCTGTCATTCCCAAGAACTCCATAATGGTTGGAAGTGATCATTTGGTTTCCGAAACTATACGTTTTACATTAAATTTTCCATCCTGTTATGTGGGAAAAACGTGTTCCAATTGAACTTATACACAGTGATGCCCTTAGAGGTTATGTAAGGTGAAACCAAGCTGAAACAAAGACAAAGACTATTGAAATGAGACAGTATCACAATTGGAAAACAGAACCGAACAACTTAAAAAACAAGGCTTTGCTTAGAGGAGCAGCACTTATGGGCACATAGCCAAGTAATTATCAAGCCCTCATGGATACAAGCCCCAGAACAAGCACTTCAGTTAAAATCCTCCGAAGAGATACGGCAGAGAAGGATTACAGCGTCATCTGTGAAAGTCTCATTCGACCAGAAATTCAAGTCACTTTATCCTGCTTCAGAACAGCCCATAATGATAGAGTGGGACATTTCAGTTGTGCAAGAGCCATGCCTCCAGTCATTGTTGAACTCAGAACTGAAAGAACATCTATCCTGTGCAATATAATCGCTTGAGATGTTTCCTTTGCTACTCTGTTATTATGTATTAGTGATCTTACTGAAACTACATGATCCCTCATAAACAGCCTTTTAATGAAAGCCAAAGTCAATAATAAGAGTAACAAGGCAATTAAGTTCAGAGGACCTAGCAATAAACAGATTTTTTTCCTCAAGTTTAGATTTTTTCTTCATGTTTTATCTAGGGTGTAGACGTACTCCACACACCTTGGATCTTAAGGTCACGGAGGTCACTAGTGCATCCCGAGGGATAATCCATCTACCAAAGCACAATGTACATCTGCTCTCATGCTGCATCGCAATCAGTGCTTACTCTGATGCGCAGCTTTTTACTAAAGTGTTGCAGTTTGGGACAAGTCTGCCTTTCCTCCCTCGCTGATCTCTCTACATCTCCCCCAGTCTGAATGTCTGTTCACTTTAACGCTCAGGTCTTAAGAATTATTATATAGGAAATAAAAATCTGTCTTATATACAACAAAATCTCAGAATCTGAACTTAACTGGTTCAGTTTAAATACCAATTTGTATGACATTGGAAGTGAATTGATTCCAGACACACCCTGAGGCTGGGACAACCGTGTACAAGATTTACCAAAGTTTGATGTTCGAATTCTGAATTTTTGTTCGAATTTGGGGAAAAAAATTATTTGAATAAAGAAAGTGTTTGAATTCCGTGGTTCCACTGTACAGGTAATACATGTTTTACGATGGCCTCACTGTATGATGGGAATCTGGTAATAAACATAAGGATTTATGTTCTCTGAATTTTCTCGAGTATACAATATATGATATGCAGTTTTCTCCCACAATCAGATGAGAAAGTCACTCGGGAGTCATGTGGCTTTTTTAGTTTTTCACTTTCAATACATTACACAATAAATTACATGATATATTCAATACTTTATTAAAGGTTGATGTTAATGATTTTGCCCAACTGTAGTTTTATATAAGTGCTTTAATTGTGTTTAAAGGAAATGTTTCACTCCTGATATTCCCCTGTGCTTGATTTAGGACACAAGAAGTCACATGGGAAATGTACTGAGGAAAAGTCTCGGTCGTGTGCAGTATGAAAAGTATTTTTCAGCACATATCGCCAACCTAAATCAAGAAGCACATGTAGACCTAATTCATATTTGAATGACAGAAAACTAGAACAAGTGAATTGTTCTAGAATGAAGTGCAACACCTGCTGACAGAAGGGTCACTGTCTCGCACAAAATGAGTAATGTTTTGTATTCAGTAAGAGTTTCAAGTTTTATGAAAGATCTAAAGACAAGAATAACTGTATTGCACAGTACAACATTGAATGTCTTTAATTTGTGTTTTAATTAAACATTATCATTTAAAATTTCTAAATTTCTAAATTTAGAATTTCTAAAGTACTACGTCACTATGGTAATGTCTGGGCAACGTGCCTTTATAATCAATATAACTTAAATCATAGATGTGGCTGTGACGTTAAATAAATAAACACCTTGTTGCTTTGAGAACTCTATAATGATCCTTCATTTGCTTCAGCTGTGATGATTATATAAACCCCACCCATGAAGTAATTCAAGGTGAGTTGCAATCATGGGAGAGACAAGGGAGCTTCCACAAAAGCTGACAGGGGAGATTATTTCATCAATTTCTAAAAAATATAACATCCCAACACCCCATATAACATCCCATCCCACCATTGGGAGCATTACAAGGAAGTTTAAAACTTATGGAACAGCTGCAAACCTGCCTGGCCGTGGAAGAAAGTCCAATATTTCATCAATTTCTTAGCAACTTAGTCAGGACAACTAAGGCTACAGAGTTTTGGGAGACAGTTCAATGGACTGATAAATCCAAACTGGAACTAGAACTGTGAAAGGCCAGGCTTATGAGCAGAAGAACACCATCACCACAGTCAAGCATGGAGGTGGATCATTGATGATGTGAGGCTGTTTTTCTGCAGCAGAAACTGGCAATCTTGATTGTGTACCTGCATCATGGATTCTCAGAAATACCATGCCATTTTAAAGAGGAACGTGATGCCATCTGTAGACAAATTACACCTTGGCAATCATTGGACCTTCCAGCAAGACAATGATCCTAAGCACACCTCCAAGTCAACCAAAGCTTGGTTGACAGAAAGATCCTGGAATGTCCTGGAGTGACCTTCTCAGTCACCAGATCTAAACCCCATTGAAAATCTTTGGTGGGATCTAAAGAAGGCAGTTGCCGCAAGGAAGGCATCAATCATTGAACTAGAGGCTTTTGCACCTGAAGAATGGGCCATGATTCCAAGTGAGAGGTTTAAAAAGCTTGTTAGTACTTACTGAAAACCTTGGTTGGAAGTTATAAAAGCTGATCCACAAAGTATTAAAGCAGAGGGTTGAATAATAGTTCACATGTGTTCAGAGTTAAATTTCTCATTTGAACTCATTAATAACTACTGTTTGTTGTTTAAATAGGTTTTTTGTCATTTATTGTCATTATCTTTTATCCACGTCTCTATAATGTCTTTGGAGATGAGGGGGTTGAATATTTCTGATTGTAAATATACAATCGATTAACAGAGAACCAATGATATCAATGGCTGACTGAAGAATCGGGACTTGAAGCCACTCTACGTAAAAACACAAATGTGGTGTAAATTAAAGTTTCCACTTTTCAATTGTTTCTATTAAGTGAACAATAATATAAAAAGACATCATGTGCCTTTCTATCACTGGCAAGAACTGCAAACTCACAGGTTTAGTGCTCTAGTCTAGTGCAAGGTCTAGTGCAAGAACCAGAAATCCTGACACCACAAATCCTTGTTCACACATCCTTCCTTTACTGCTGTGCCTGCGGCTGGCATTTTTGGGGTTGCCTATTTCAGGAATCCAGTTCTTTTTCCCCCAGAATGGCAGACCTCCTCACTCTAGTTAGCCCTGTGTGTTAATTTGCTTTGTTTCCACATTTAAGTAGGCTTCCTGGCAGAATTTGGGGGCCCTAAAAGCCTGTGGCTCCCTTAATTGGCCCAAATTTTGCTGTGAGCGGCATAATTAAGAAATAGCATTTTTCATGAGGAACAATTAAAGCCTTTTTTTTAATCCACTCTCCATTGTTCTGGGGTGTTTTCCACTCGCGAGCAGCATGCGGAATCACACCCTACGCCGTTAAAGGATTTCCACAAGATGGAGAGCAAATGTTCGAGTGAGACGAGGGCTCGAGGCGTCCTGTCATTACCCAGGATGCCACGTCAGTTACGCCGGCTGACGTGTGAGCTGCTGGAAGCGAGAGTGCACATGAGGCGCTGTGCGGTTTGTACGCGAGTGTACTTGCTCGGTCGTGGAAACGCATGTTCGTAGCAAGCAGCCACACGCGCATAGACAAATTGGGCATTTCTCTTCCCACAACAGGCCTCACACGACTCCTTATCGACTCCTAAAGGCTGGGCTTTAGCGTGAGACAGAGAGGGCGTATGTAGACTGGCAGCTGTGAGCCATGCCGTGGGTGACGTCGTCAATAATGGCAAATTGGGGCCATTACTGAGCTCAGAAGCTTGACGGCTCACACGGACAGCACCTGGGTGGGACTGCACATGTTTGTTTCGATAAAGGCAGACAAATTATACAACAGCTTTTTAAATGTAATCATCACTTTCGCACTAATTACAGGCCTGCCGATGATGAAAGGTGGCAGGAGGGAGCGCCGGCGCACACGCCAACGCGCTGAGCCTTTTTGATTTCTCTCTGAGCATGCTATAGCGGGTTAGGAGTGTGTATGTGTGTTCATCAAATGGCAGACGCAGGTGTTTGCCAGTAAGTTTGGTGCCCTGGGGTATCAGGAGCATATTTTCACCAAACAAACTCTGTAAACGTCACGTTAGATGCCAAACAAAATACCCAGTGCAGATCCTGAGAGCTGCACACTGCCCCCACTTAGAAACCCCTTTTTACCCTGCCTTTAACTTACTGGTCATGATCTGGGAAGGGGGCACAGTTTAATAACCTAAGCAGGTAGCTTTCAATATGCCTGGAAGGAGGTACAATCAGAGAGCGCTTATTCATTGCCTATAATGGAACCTACCACGTTCCTGCATGTTCAAAACTCTGCTTGCTTTCAGTAGCAAAAGAGCACAGGACTAAAATTTAACTTGGACTGCTTGTTTTACAAAAAGTGCACCTTTTATTGGAGTTTTCCTTCTGGTTACCCAAGTTGGGACTGGGGGTTAATATTAGCTGCAGCATTAAGTCCCCATAAACATACAGTTACCATCACTGTGTGTGTGCACTGAATCCCACTCATCATTTGCACTACTGAGTAAACTCTATTTCAGCATGTCTGTCTTCATTGAGGACAGACACATACAAGCTTCTCGTCTCTGCTCAGGCACAGCGAGCCTATTGTCCACTGCCTTTAGGACTCTGAGAGGAGGGGACAAAAGATGTGTCACAATATTGACAGCTCTGGGCATGCCCCCTTTCCCACTGAAGGAATGAGAGGCTCGGAAAGAGAAAAACGGTCTACAGTCCTCATATGTGGTGTTTTCATGCCACATTATTGTACAGAAGGGGAATAAAAACAGGCTTTATCAAGAGTACAGATTTAGTGTAGTTTGTGTGCCCCTGTCTGCCTTTTAATTTCCCGCCCAAAAAACGCAGATCGAGTCAGGAACCGATGGGATAGGTTTGAAGCTTGGCAAACCAGACTTGAAATATCTGCAGCATTTGCATGTGAAGCATCACATCATGCTAAGAGCCACAGCAATAAAAACAGCTGCAGAATTTGGGCTTTGATCCTCAAGCTCCAAAAGCTAAGGAGTTTGGTATCACTGGACTGGACTGCAACAGATTTCATCCCAAAACTTCTAAAAAACATAATAGGCTGAATGGACACTCTCAATGACACTGTCATTGTTTCCAAGACTCTAGACTCTTTAATAGCATGGAGATCTGCACTGAGATTTGGGAACCCAGCCCTGGCAATACCCAGCCAAGGACATATGGTTACTTATTTGCACTAAGAATTCTGTACTGTAGATGTATAAATAAAGTAAAACACAAGAAAAAGAGAGGATATCTGCACTGGGCAAGAATTATTGTGACACTGAATCATGAATCGTGTTTCGGATCGAATGAGTCACACGACTTGACTCACACAAGTTTAAAACTCATACAAATTTAAGACTCACAATTTTTCTTGTCAAAATGCATAGAGAATTTAATTTGACGAGTTCTTAGGTGTTCGAGTGCCGAGGTGCGACTCTATATTAGTTGTATTAATGATGTGCAAGCCGAGATGAGTAAATCAATGTGTCATTCAGCCTCATGCAGCCCCACAAAACAAGCTACGATTCTACAGAAAAGTGCAGGACTGAAGTTAAAAATGAGTGAGCAAACTGCATGGAGACAAAATACAGACACCACCAGCCTCACAGTCCATGTTGTTGGATTTAACCACAAGATGTGGCTTGGCTTTGAAAAGATAACTAGGATGGCTCAACGTAGTTCACCGTTGGCAAACAAACCACTGTCCAGAATATAAGGATTAAGACAAACTTCAGGGTTTTGCTGTCCATGGCTTAAACTAGCCAAGGTAGAAGCACAAAAACACATGGAGCAAACTTTTTGAATAATTTAGACCCAAGATATACACCGCCCAAGTATCGTCTAATTATCAATAGATTGTAATAAAAGCCCATAAAATATACAGATATCATTTTTGTCAATATTGCACACGCTTAGTAAGAACTCAAACGCTCTCAGGACATGCACAGGTCTGTCAGGTTGGCACCAGGTTGTTGTATTTATGAGGGAAGCTTTCCTTAAGTTCACACCGATGAAACATGCAGATGCTTACATCAAACCGAGCGGAAACATCTCCTGCTCTTGCGTGTGCTAAGCTTAGCAGGGCTTGATTTACGCAGTGCTAGCTCTCCAACTGCTTCCCAGGCCGAAGGTCAACGGCTGCCCACTCTCCTGTAGTTCCACTGAGACACGGAAGGTGACGAGTCAAGCGCTTCACATTAAGCAAAACACACACACACACACACACACACACACACTCGCACACAGCTTCTCTAGGCTTCCTGTTAATCTTTCACAGCTCCCTTTGTTTTATGAATGCACATATCCACAGAATGAAACAATGTATGAGGAAAAGACAGCGAGAACGGAAGAGAAAGAAAGAAAGAGCGAGAGATAAATAGAAGAGGCCAGATGGGCAGCTTCACAGGCCATTTATCATTTAGCATCCCCCTCCCCTCGTCTAAGCCCCCATGTAATTCAGTAATCATTTCTATTATCATCCAATGACCTTACAAAGTCTACAGCAGTTAGCGCCATCCCTACAAACGGCACAGCTGTTCCCAGCGCCAGCCTGCCACCTCTCACGAACCTGGGGGGGGGGTCACAAGGGGTCGAGCCGTCGGACGATAATGTGATGAGCCAGATTGCACGTCAGAGGAAGGTCTACCTGAGCACAAGGTGAGAGTGTGTAGGTGAGGGAGAGTCCTTGCCTAAAGCCATTTCAACCTCATGTCTGAGCAGGCCTAAATAGCCTCTTCGGACACATCGACCAGGGATTACCATATTGAATCCCTGATGTTTTAACTGCCCAAAATCCACTCCGTCCTTCTCTCCTCTCCCTCTCCTGCTCCTGGTGTGAGCAACCACAACTTGGTGGCTTGATACAATTTTGGAATAATGACTAACATTTTACTCCAGAGCATCAGATTCTTTAGTTCTTATTAGGCAGTGCTACAGTACTCGGTCTAGGGGGAGGTGGACTTTGTTTTTGAGGCTGAGGTAACATTTATTATAATCAGAACTTTTGTTCTCTCGTTATGGAATATCAACAATCCACTCAGAGTAAATCAGTCCTTTATCTACATTCCTAAATAAAATCTGCATTCTGACTGGCTAACAGAGAAAAACAAATTACTGCTCTTCTCATTCAGAATCCGATCAATGAACACATTTTACTTATAATAATAATCTGACCTTATCTGAATATAGCTGTGCATTTTCACCTACTCACTTTATTTTATCATGTCCACAAAATCTGAAATTATAATGAGTATTATTATTAGTAGAATTATGTTTTCACAGTTAATAATTAAATATTTAGAAATGATGTTGATTTATTTATTTATTTGGCTTTATGTTGTAGCTTCTGATTAAGTTTGAACTCTTGGTCTTGACTTGGACTCGACCGCTAAAAGTCTCAGTCTTGACTGAAACTTGACTATTATGGAATCAACTACTAAAGGTCTTTGTCTAGACTCAGACTTGCCTATTAAAAGTCTTGGTCTTGACTTGGACTCGACTACTAAAAGCCTCTGTTTTCATGCAGACTCAACTATTAAAAGTCTCTAGATTTGGACTCGGCTCTACAGGTCTTGATTACTGTTAGGAGCAAATGTGTGGTGGAATCTTCTACCACCCATTACTGAGCAATGAGCAAGTAATGCCACTGGGCCTTTCAAACACCAGAGTGAGTAAAGTCCTCTTTCACTCTCCCACTCAACACTTCCAAAAAAAAAAAGGCGATGCTGCAACCGACGCTTCACCAGTCAGAATAAATGTGATCCTGAGCTGCCACTAAAAGCATGTTCGTGTCCCCTGGCCTACGCTGTGCTCCACAGATAACATCAGCTCCATCTTATCAGTGTGTGTTTAACGTTACGCAGGGCCATGTGCTTCTTTTGCTTTAAATGTTGGCCGTTGACAGGCACTTCGCAGAGCTGGGCCTAATGTGGGAGGTACCATTATCAGGTCTGAGAGGGGAGGTCGGGGCGCAGGAAGTGATAGGGAGAAAGAGGGGGTAAGTTCAAACGCATTAGAGGAGAGGAGCGCGAGGGAGGCAGACCGGCCCTATCTAATCTCTCCAACCGATGAAATAAACGTGTGTGTGTGTGTGTGTGTGTGTGTGTGTGTGTGTGTGTGTGTGTGTGTGTGTGTGTGTGTGAGATTATGTGTAGACACTGCAGTGACGGATGACTAGGCCTGGTGTTCGGCTTTCAACGTCCGTGCGAGGAATGCACTGGCTCGACAACTGTTCTGGCAACGCAAATCCCTAAAATGTTGTGACTGTTCTAACTTTAAAGGGAACTAACTTTGATATGAAGATACTGACTGACAGAGAACCATCAGACTCTTCAAATTGATTCAATTTAGAAAATCAAAAAGAGACAAAACTTTGGTATAACATTTACTTTTATGGCATTTAGCAGACGCCCTTATCCAGAGCAACTTACAATTGATACAGTCTTACAATCCAAGCAAATTTGGGTTAACAGCCTTGATCAAGAACCCAACAGTGGCAGCGGTGGGATTTGAACCCTGGACTTTTTGGTCCATAGTCCAGTGCCTTAACCACTAAGCTACCACAGTCTCACATATAAAATAAGAAAAGGCCCCTCCTCAAACCTTCCAACAAAGCCGAGTACGATTGTCCAACTGTTCCCGTCACTAGAACTAAAGGTCTGAAAAACAGCCTCCTTCACTCCCCTTTACTTTTGGCACAGTGCAGTCAGGTAGGTGACATTCTCCTGGCATTAACCAAACCCAGGCTAACAGACAGAGCCCTATTTCCTTTACTCCAGAGTCCAGTGGTGCCATGCTTTACCCAACTGCTTGATCATGAAAACCCCCGGTGCACAGTTTCAGTGCTGATGTTAATGATAGAGGAAGTTTGGAAGTCCTTGGAGACTTTTATTCCGCGCTCTGTTTTCACTTAGTGGTCGACGTTCCTAAACGCTTCCACTTTTCAATAATAAAACTCACAGCAGTAGAAAATCTATGAGGGAAGAAATTTCTCTAACGGACTCATTGTAACGGTGCCTCCCTCAGATTCAGTCAGCTCTTTAGAACAACCAATAGAACATTATTTTACTAATGTTTGTAAAGGCTAGGGGCTGATTTTATACACATGTGGAAACTGGACTGAATGAAACCCCTGAATTAAGAGACATGTCTCAATACTTTTGTCTATATCATTTATATACAGAAATTGTACTTTGCACAAACACCACATTATACTCCGTACTTATCAATGCCTTAGGAGATGCTCTAGCATATCATATTGACTAAATAGCTAAGATACTGCAGTCCTTCCCATACACGGATTTATTTAATATCAACCCTGATCACCACATATTGATTTTGTTTTTTTACTTGATTTTTTTTTACTCAGCTTTCTGTCACTAAACTAATTCTCAAACAGAAATGATTCCACAGTAAAGTAAAGGTGGATTTCCTCTGTTTTTGAGCAAAACACGTTGTGTGTATGACAGGTGACACATCTCGTTGCAGGGGTGCAGATTCAGCTTGTATTCAAGGTAGGCTGTGCTATGTACTGTAGCTTTCTTTGTGATTTGTCTCATTATTTGCTCTTCGTCATATGATGGGGACATTGGGACAAAAAAACAAAAAAAACAAGAATTTTCAAATATAAACTTATTATTTGTAATAACCAATACCCAACTACATCATAAATAGCACTAAAAAGATAACTTTTTGATTTTGATTTTTGAATAAGAAAAACATATCAAATGTGAGATGCAGTAACTTACTTTTGGCACATAACCTCTATTCGCGAGAACAAAGGAAACTGGGACATGATCTAGTTTACCCGTGAAAAAGGACCGGGATTATGATGTAAACATGCACAGTTTTACTCTTTCCGCTTTTTCCTGTCAAAATAAGGGTCGAAATATATAGTGTTACATTACGCG
>JAVSBU010000090.1:940061-955631 GCA_033118015.1 Loricariichthys derbyi | reverse complement strand
TCTTCTACATGCTTTGCAAGTGGGAAAACCTTAAAAATCAGCAGTGTATCAAATACTTGTTCTCCCCACTGTATTTGTCCATATCTGTTTGTACAATTAAGCATTTATACTCAGATTGGTTTTTTTTTTCATTCTATATTAGATATTTCTTCATCATTTTCTGTAAATTTGAAAGGACTGATTTTTCTATGCATAAATATAACATGCAAGACAAAAAAATAACGTGAATATTTTCTATCGCACTTACAATTCTGTGTTTTATATTTGTTTATATCGTTCTTATATCATATATCTTTTGACTTATGTCATATTTAAGGAACATTTTCACTTTAATCAATAAACTTATTCTCATAAACTCTTCTGTATTTTTAACAGTAATCTCTTTTAAATTTGACATCAGTCTGTATGAGAGCCTTTGAGTGTTAAACACCGAGAGCTCTTTTAGGGTTAAGATTTAGAAATGTTTCAGATGCGGAGCTTCACCTTCTGACACAGTATTTCTTGTGCTCTCTCTCTCTTTCTCTCTCTCTCTCTCTCTCTCTCTCTCTCTCTCTCTCTCTCTCTGTGCATGTGCGGGAGTGAGCGTGTCTGTGAGAGCAAACTTTTTCAAAAACTTCTTTATATCACATTTATTTTTTCACTTTTCTGATGCACTTATTGTTTAAGACCTAGTGTAATCGTTACACCCGATTTTCCATCATTTCAAAGCCCTGTAGCGTTTGAGTCTGCAGCGGAGCGGAATGGCGTCTCCACCAGTTCCAGGGAGTGAGAAGCTCTCGCTTAACCACGGAGTTCACTGGACACTCCGGTATGACATGGACACACCAACCTCCTTCCTTTTTTAATCTCGAGCAGAGAAGGAGGTCTCAGAATCAAATGCTCCACCTAAAATGCTCAGATGGAACTTAGTAACAGACACTACAGAAATGAGAAGCATCGCTCTGGGTTTTTATTCTAAACTTTATTTAGCAGACACAACAGACCCCGTCTGCACACAAGAACTTTAAAAGAACCTACCAAAGCTGAGCCCAAAGCAAAACGAACAATTGGAAATGGACATTATTTTAATGAACTAAAGGAGACTGTTAAACAGCTTTCTACTGGACGTGTAGCTGGAATCGATGGTCTTAAAAAACCTATATAAAACCTTTTGGGATATTTTAGGAACAGACTTACACAAGGTTTTTACCTGCTCTTTTAAAAATGGATGACTTCCAACCAACTGCACCAGGGTGGTTTTCTCTCTTTTATCCTCCTACCCAAAAAAAAAAAAAGAAAAAAAAAAGAAAAAAAAGGAGATTTGGGTCTTTTAATGAACTGGAGACCAGTGGCTCTTTTATGTACTGATTATAAAATTTTGTCTAAAATTTTATCCAACAGATTAAAAAAAATCACCTTGGGTTTTTAATACACCCAGATCAAACATACTGTGGTCCTTTCTGGATATGCTGATGACATCACAGTTTTGATCTCAACACAGGACAATGTCCGAACCCTGACGGAAAATCTTGATATATACGTAGGAGCATCCTTGGCCAAAGTCAACTGGGGCAAATCAGAATCAGCTCTGGTAGGTCCATGGGAGGACCATAAGCTACCGGTCCTTCCAGAAAAGCTACAGTGGGGTTGACAAGGGCTCAAATATCTGGGAGTTTTCCTAGGAACACAGGACTATGTCACAACCCGCGGTCCCGCCACCAGGGGGCCCTCTCCTTCCACCAATCAGGCTGGTAAGCGATTGCGCATGCCTAGCTCATCAGCGAGCTAATCTTGCTCAGGTGGCATGGGGCCTTTAAATCTAGCGTGGCCGAATGGCTCCTCGTCACGTCCTCGCTTCTGCAGCGCGCGATCACTCAGCCGTGTGCTGTTTTCTCTTACTGAAGCCTTTAGCCTATTATAGAGCTTTTCCACTCCTTTATGCTCGCTACTTTATTTGCACCGCGATTGCTGAAGCTCTTTTTCGAGCCACGGTGCACGCGTTCACCCCTGCGACCCGTGTGTTTATTCTCAGCGCATCTCGCGCTTCTTGTTTACATCCTCCGTTCTGGCTATCAGCTGTTTTTGCTCTTACTTTGCACGTCCAGAGCTTTCGGGCACACCACGCCGGTTAAAGCTCTCCTCTTACCAGCCTGGCATTGCGTCTTTCCTCGGGCTGACCGGGGATTTCCCTAACCATAGGGACCGCCCACGGCCCCGTGGCTGCGTTTTTGGTTTTTTGCCGCACTCCGCCCCTATCTCTGGCAGAGCCAATTGCTAGGCTCCTACGCCCATTCTGTTTCTTTTGTTTTCCCCTTTAGCCTAAGCAGCTTTAATACCCGAGCTCAGCTCGTGGTTTGGTTTTCCGTTTTTCTCCCTGTAGCCTCAGCAGCTGTATTACCCGAGCTCGGCTCGTGGTTTTGTTTTCCCTTTTCCCTTTGCAAACGATTTCTGGTTTCCCCTTCAGGGTAGTTTATGTTCTTCACACCATTGTTCGCTGTCCGTAGGGTGCGCCTTCTCAGCAGGGCAAGCAGTACCGCCTCACCCGCCAAGGGTGGAGGTGGAGTAGGCGCTAGGAGGGCCGAGGTACCCGCTAGGGCCCCTAGATAGTGCAGAGACAGCGGCGCCCCCCATCGGACGGCGCATTTTCCTTTTGGTTCGTCGTCACATTTTGAGTTTTTTTGGCCCCTGCGTTTAGGTCCTTAACCCCAATATCATGACAGAAGGATGCGATCAGTCCTTGGACCTAGCGGGGCCCAGCCCCGACCAGCCTGACATCCAGCAGGTGGTCGGCATCCAGGGGGCGGTGCTTGGGCGCCACGAGCAACAGCTCTGAGAGATTGCCACAAATCTCAACAAGCTCAGCCTGGCGGTCCAGGCCCTGCTTACACCCACGCCTCCCACACCGGGGGCGGCCCCACCAGCCACACCCGCACCACTGCCTGCCACTGACTCCCCTATTGCCATGCCCGCACGGTACGCGGGGGAGCCAGATAAGTGCCAGGGGTTCCTCCTCCAATGCTTGCTCCTATTTGAGCAGCAGCTGGAGAGGTTTCCCTCTGACCGGCCACGGGTTGCATACATTATATCCCTCCTTACTGATAGGGCTATGTCCTGGGCCATGGTGCTTTGGGAGGCCAAGGCCTCAGAGTGCGCAACCCAAGCCGCCTTCACCACAGCCCTTAGGCAGACTTTTCACCACCCCCGCAGCGGACATGACCCTGCACCATGCTTGCTCAACCTCAGCCAGGGCTCCTGGACAGTCATTGAATATATCATTGACTTCGGGTCTGGGTGGAACGACACAGCCTTGCAGGCCGCCTTTCACCGAGTGTTAAGTGAGCGGCTGAAAGACGAGCTGGCAGCACGCGAACCACCCGCCTTCCTCATGGCCCTTTATGACCTTTGCGCCAGGCTCGACACCCGCCTTAGGGAGCGGGAGCGGGAGCACCTCTGCATGGCTCGTCCTTCCCGCGCTAGGTGGTCCCCTGCATGCTCTGACCCAGGGTCATCGCACAACACACCTCATGCCCCCCACGCTCGGTGGCCCTCCACACGCCCTGACCCGGAGCCCTCGCGCTCCCGCTCACCCGATGCCGAACCTATGCAATTGGGTAGCTCCTCCTGGAGACCGCCGGGAAAAGGCAGGGCCCGTGGACCCTAAAGGAGGAGGGTCCCGGGCCCGATACTGCGACCCACCAGTGTGATTTCCTCCTACCTGCTCAGCTTGGTGGAGGAGGTCGGCCCTTAGTCCACCTCCAGGCTAGTTTAGACTCTGGGGCTGCAGAGAGTTTTATTGACCAGGGGTTGGCGTGGCACCTTGGCCTTCGCCTTGAACCCCTTGATCCACCCAGACCCATGGTGGCGGTTGACGTTCGCCCACTGAAGTCTGGCCCCATCCGATGGAAGACAGAGCCGGTATGGGTCAAACTGAGTGATCACACCCAACAGATCTCACCATTGGTCACCTAGTTGTCCCGCCTCTGTCTCATCCCGGGTCTCCCGTGGCTCCAGGCCCATAACCCTCTCATCGACTGGGAGTCACGGTCCATCATTTCATGGGTGCCCTGGTGCCAAGAGTCATGCCTCCTTTCCCAACCGCCATGCGGATGGGTAGAAACAGCCCCGTCCCAGACCTTTCTGCCATACTGGCCCAGTACCATGATCTGGCGGAGGTTTACAGTCAACAGCAGGTGCAGGGTCTACCACCACACCGACCTTATGACTGCGCCATCAACCTCCTCCAGGGGGCCTCCCCACCAAGGGGTCGCTTATTTGCCCTCAATCCTTCCAAGCGTCAGGCTATGGAGGAATACATTAGAGACACTCTTGAAAGGGGCATAATCCGCCCCTCCAGGTCTCCGGCTGGGGCTGGGTTCTTCTTTGTCGGCAAGAAGGATGGGTCACTCCGGCCGTGCATCATGTATTGATTACCGGGGGCTCAATGCCGTCACCATTAAGGATCGCCACCTCCTGCCCCTGACGAATTCAGCTTTTGATGCGCTGCAGGGAGCCACCATCTTTGCCAAGCTGGCCTTGTGTAGTGCCTATAACCTGGTGCGCATTCGGTAGGGGGATGAATGGAAGATCGCCTTCTTCACCCCCACGGGGCATTATGAGTATCTAGTTATGCCGTCCGGCCTTATGAACGCCCTGGTGGTCTTCCAGTGGTTCATTAACGATGTCCTGCATGAGGCCCTGGACCGCTACGCCATCGTCTACCTGGACGACATCTTAATTTTCAGCCACTCCAAGGAGGAGCACATGAGGCATGTGAGGCAGGTGCTCTGGCTCTTGCTGGAGCACCAGCTTTACGTTAAGCTGGAGAAAAGCGCCTTCCACACCACTGAGGTGGCATTCCTTGGTTTCATCGTTGGCCAGGGTTCTATCTGCATGGACCCGGCCAAAGTGGAGGCAGTCTCCAGCTGGCCTCAGCCCACCTCCCTCCGGCGGGTCCAGCGCTTCCTGGGGTTTGCCAATTTTTTCCGGCGCTTCATCCGCAACTTAAGCGGAGTAGCTGCTCCGCTCACAGCGCTTACCCGGAAGACCCCGGGGCGCTTTCGCTGGACCTGTCAGGCCCAGGAGGCCTTCGAGGCACTTAAGGAGTGCTTGACGTCCGCTCCGATCTTATGGCTGCCAGATCCGGACTTGCCCTTCGTCGTCGAGGTAGACGCATCTGATGTAGCGGTGGGAGCGGTCCTGTTGCAACGGCCGACAGAGGACCATAAACTCCATCCCTGTGCCTATTTCTCCCGTCGCCTGTCCCCTGCTGAGCGGAATTACCCTGTGGGTGACAGGGAGCTCCTGGCAGTCAAACAGGTCTTGGAGGAGTGGAGGCACTGGCTTGAGGGAGCCAATCATCCGTTTGTGGTCTGGATGGACCACAAGAACCTGGCCTATATCCAAGGGGCGAAACGCCTGAATGCCCGGCAAGTGCGCTGGGCCCTCTTCTTTGGGAGTTTCGACTTTACCAACTCCTATAGGCCAGGCTCCCGGAACCTCAAGCCAGACTCGCTCTCCAGGTGGTGGGAACCCCCAGAGACCAGTCCCCAGCCGGAGCCCATTATCCCTGCCTCACACATCATGGGGGCCCTCACCTGGGATCTGGACCAGGCCATTGCCCAGGCCCTCAGGAGGGACCCTGATCCAGGTAACGGCCCGGCAGGGTGCAATTTTGTCCCTTCCCGGGTCTGCCCTCTAGCCCTTAAAAGGGCCCACCCTGGGGTCACCGGCACAGCCGACATTTTAAAACGGCGCTTCTGGTGGCCTGGCATGGACGAAGACATCAAGTCCTTCGTCGCCCGGTGCCAAAACTGCGCCGCTAACAAGTCCTCCAGAAAGCGTCCCGCCGGCCTCCTCCACCCTCTTCCCATCCCTAGCCAACCATGGTCCCACGTCTCCCTTTACTTTCTTACCAGATCACGGGGGAAAACATGCATCCTGCTAATGGTGGACAGGTTCTCCAAAGCGGCCAAGTTTGTCGCCCTGGCCAAACTACCATCGGCCAGGGAAACTGCAGACCTGGTCCTCCAGCACATCGTCAGGGTGCATGGCTTTCTCCAAGACGTTGTGTCTGACCGTGGCCCCCAATTTTCCAGTCACTTTTGGACAACCTTCTGCCTACTCATTGTGGCCATGGCCAGCCTGTCATTGGGCTACCACCCGGAATCCAACGGGCAGATGGAGAGAATCAACCAGGAGCTGGCTCGTGCTCTCCGCTGCCTGACAGCGGGGAACCCAGCTTCTTGGGCGGACCAACTCCTGTGGGCCGAGATCGCCCATAACAACCACCGGCACTTGTCCACAGGAATGTCCCCCTTTGAGTGCCAGTTCTGGTTCCCTGCGCCATTATTCCCAGCTCCGTCGGATGACGGGGCCATTCCATCAGCCGGGCGGTATGTCCAACGATGTAGGGAGGTGTGGAGAAAGGCTCGGGCAGCCCTTGAACGGGCCACTGAAGCCATGTGTCGGCAGGCCGATCATAAGCACCAGCTGGCACCCACCTATAGACCTGGACAGCGTGTCTGGCTGTCTACTAAAAACCTACCAATCCGGGGTGCCAAGGGTAAGCTAGCTCCGAGATATGTGGGCCCATTCAAGGTGGTTAGGCGCATCAACCCTGTCACCTGTAGGCTGGACCTTCCCACCTCTATGAAGGTCTCACCCACCTTCCACGTATCTCGACTTAAGCCCTTCCTGTGCGACGCCCCGGCCCCTGCGGCCCGCCCCCCCACCACGCCTCATTGAGGGAGCCCTGATCCTGGACTTGAGACGAGTGCAAGGCTCCCTCCAGTGCCTGGTGGACTGGGAGGGCTACGGGCCCGAGGAATGGTCTTGGGTGCTGGCCTTCCACATATTAGACCCGGATCTCATAAGGGAGTTCCGGGCCAACCATGCCGCAGGCTTGGGGACGTCAGGAGCCATCCCTAGAGGGGGGGTTACTGTCACAGCCCGTGCTCGCATCGCCAGGGGCCCTCTCCTTCCACCAATCGGGATGGCAAGCGATCGCGCATGCCTAGCTATAGAAAATTTTGGCCTGAGCTATCTCCAATACTGATCCCTGCATTTAATGATTTTTATGAACATAACTCTGTTCCTCAGTCATGGAAAGTAGCTTCTATAAACCTGATTTTAAAAAGAAAGATAAAAACCACATGAATGTTCATCTTATCGCCAAATGTGGATTACAAAATAATAGCAAAAGCTATAGCTCATAGAATACAGGGTTTGCTCTCATCTCTTATACATCCTGATCAGTCTGGCTTTGTCAAATTGAGACACGGCTCGTTCGCCATGCTACCAACATAGTTGATTATGTTTCCCACAACAAAACGCAGTCCTTAATTGTCTCCCTCGACACATAAAAGGCTTTTGATATGGTTGAGTGGAGTTTTCCAGTGTTGTATAAATTCAATTTTGGACCCATCTTTTCGGGACTCATCCATTCATTATATCAAAATGCACTCGCCACAGTTAATACAAACGGTCAGCTCTTTTTTTGGACGTATCAACGTAATAAAAATGAATATCTTGCCTAGAATCAATTGTCTTTTCCAATCAATATAATGTTATATTTCCTCAGTGGTCTTTAAGACCCCTAACTCAGCAATTTCTAAATTTATTTGAAACAATAAAAAACTAAGAATCAAATTTTCTAAACTTACTTTACTCAAGGATCATGGGGATGCTGCTTTACCAAACATGCAACTTTATTATTGGGCCGCACAAAGTAAACAGATGATTAGTTGGTTTTTGGATAGACAAGACTCTAGATGGGTGGCTATCTGTCTCAACCCAGAACTTTACAATCCTTGACTGGCATGAAGCCTATACATTTAGGTAAAGGCGGAGTCTTTTATTTTGAAGTCTCTCGTGTAAGTGAAGTTAGTCACAAGAAGAAAGTACTGTATTTACGTCAATATTAAATATAGACAACTTAAATATCAATTAGGTAATTAACCCAAATGAATAAACATTTATAGGTGGTTATTAACACTGTATAATTGTCACACAACGCTCTGAAGGGAACTGCAATTCAGTCAGTGTAGCACGAGGGATCCAGGTAATTGGCAAACTGCCTTCACCTGAGTTTTGATCAGCGTTCCCTATTTAAGCCCGGTTCTCTCGTGCTACGTCGCGAAGTATTGCCACTATTACCGTGCCTTACCGAGCGTTTACAATCTCTTTGATATTTTGGATTACGACCGTTGCCTGCCTCTTTGACTATGTGTTTCTTCTTCGATATTCCTGTTACCGGTGATTACCTTATTCAGTCTGGCTACGGTCTGCATAGCCCTGTGTTCCGTGTAGTGTTTGTTTGGTTTGCGTTCGTCTTCAGTTTCCTGTTGTTCGTCGTTTGTTTAAATAAACATTTATTTTGTTACTTCTGCGTTCATCTGTGCCTCCGCCATGTCACAGAATACTTCGCAGATTCAACAGCAGACAGCAGAAGTTCATGCCTTTCAACAGGCCGTTGAGGCGCAGAGCTTTACTCTGGGTGAGCATCACACAGCCATTGCTCACATTATCCAGAGCGTGTAGCAGCTTGAGCAGGGCCAAGCGCTGCAATGGCAGGAATTGTCTCAGCTATCTCAGTCTCTCCAGCAGCTGAGCATTCGGGGCGACGAGACCATCAGCGTGAGTAAGCTGCAGTATTATGATGGCCAACCCGACGCTTGCGCTACTTTTCTACTCCAATGTGAGTTATACTTTGATTGTTCGGCCCCAAGGTCGGATAAGGCTATGGTAGCGTTTCTCATTTCACATCTCACCGGTACTGCTTTACAATGGGCCACCGCCACTTGGGAGACGGTTCGTTAGCTGTCCTATAAGGACTTTAAAGCCAGATTTTGTACCATTTTTGATCACCCGAGCGACGGCAAGAGCGCTGGAGAGAGACTGTCCTTCCTACGCCAGGGAGGGCTGTCGGTAGCTAGGTGCGCTTTACAGTTCCACACCTTAGCTGCAGGTAGCGGGTGGAACGACCCCGTGTTACTGGTCGCCTTTCGCAATTGACTGCGTACCGAGGTTCTGCGGGAGCTGGCATGCCGTGACGACAAGCTCTCGCTCAACGAGCTCATAGACATGGCCATCCGTCTCGACCATCTCCGTCATTCACGAGATCCCTCTCCTGCAGTGCCCACCAGTAAGCAGAGTTTGCGTCCAGAGTCCGAGGCACCCCTGGAGAGTATACAGTGTGACTCGACCAGGTTCCAACCTAGGGATTCACAGACAGCAGTCTGAGAGGTCCAGTGTCTGTTCTGCGGCGCAGGGGACCACTTGATGATCGACTGCCAAGCTCGTATGAGCCAAAGCCAGGTGCCAACTCCGGGAAATGTGGTGAGTCTGCCCACTCGGGAGTTAGTCACAAGGTCATTTGTTCTGCCAGTAAGACTGTACTGTGCTTCTATGTGCTCTGTCTTATCAGCACTTCTCGACTCCAGAGCAGAGGGGAACTTCATCTCCCAGGAGGTTGTTCAGCAGCTCCACATCCCCACAGAAGCACTAACGCAGAGGATGGAGGTGGCGGCGGTCGACGGCGCATCACTAGACCAGTAGGGGTTCACACAGTTTACGATACCACTCTGCCTAGAGGTCAGCGCATGTCATTCCGAGCAGATCCAGTTCTTTGTCCTAAACAGCTCCAAGTTCGCTGTCATCCTGGGCCTGCCTTGGCTAAAATGACACAACACCAATATCTCCTGGAGGGACCAGGAGATCCTCAGTTGGTCCCGTCGCTGCCTCAGATCCTGTGTTCGCCGTCCCAGCCTATGTCTCAGCACAACCTCAACCTACGTGGTCACCGAGACACCAATCCCCACTGCATACCAGGACCTTAAGGAGGTATTCAGCAAGGCCCAGGCCACCTCGCTACCTCCTCACCGGCCATACAACTGCGCCAACGAATTTCTTAAGGGAGCAGTTCTACCCAAGGCACGGTCTACCCATTATCGCAGGAGGAGGAGAAAGCCATGTCCGAATACGTGGATGAGGCCCTGAAGCAGGGTTTTATTCAACCCTCAAGGTCCCCAGTGGTGGCTGGGTTCTTCTTCATCAAAAAGGACGGCTCCCTTTGCCCATGCATCGACTACCGGGGCATCAACAATATTTCTAGAAAGTACCCATTACCTATGGTGCCAGTGGCACTCGAGCAGCTGACAGGGGCGAGGTACTTCACCAAGCTCGACCTCCGGAGTGCGTACAACCTTATCCGCATCAGAAGAGGGGACGAGTGGAAGACCACCTTCATCACCAACAAGGGCCACTACGAGTATCTCGTCATGCCTTTCGGGTTAACAGTGTTACCCTCGGTCTTCAAATCCATCATTAACGATGTGCTTAGAGATATGCTCAACTGCTTTGTCATCGCCTACATCAAGGACATTCTCATATATTCTGAGGACCTCCAGAGCCATGTCAAACACATCCGAGCAGTCCTTAAAAGACTGTTGAGAAATAACATATTTATCAAAGGTGAGAAATGCGAGTTTCATCAGCAGTCCATTTCCTTTTTAGGGTACGACATCAGCTCTGGAGGCATCGTCATGGAGAAGCAGAAGGTCAAGGCGGTGACCCAGTGGCCCACTCCAGAATCAGTCGGGGATCTACAAAGATTCATGGGGTTCGCCAACTTCTACCGGCGATTCATCCGAAACTACAGTCTGGTGGCACTGCTCTGCTGCGAGGTAACCCCCGTAAGCTCAAATGGAATGCTCAGGCAAACCATGCCTTTCAGGCCCTCAAGAAGGCATTCACCTCAGCACCCATCCTACACTATCCCGACCCCAAGTGGCCATTCGTGGTAGAGGTCGATGCATCTGAGGTAGGGGTGGGTGCTGTCCTACCTCATTGCCTTCGGTCACCGTCGGGAGGCGTCAGTGTAGCACGAGGGAACCGGGTAATTGGCAAACTGCCTTCAGCTGAGTTTTGATCAGCGTTCCCCATTTAAGCCCGGTTCTCTCGTGCTACGTCGCGAAGTATTGCCACTATTACCGTGCCTTACCGAGCGTTTACATTCTCTTTGATATTTTGGATTACGACCATTGCCTGCCTCTTTGACTACGTGTTTGCTTCTTCGATATTCCTGTTACCGGTGATTACCTTATTCAGTCTGACTACGATTTGCCTAGCCCTGTGTGTTCCGTGTAGTGTTTGTTTGGTTTGCATTCGTCTTCAGTTTCCTGTTGTTCGTCGTTTGTTTAAATAAACATTTATTTTGTTACTTCCGCGTTCATCTGTGCCTCCGCCATGTCACAGCATTCAAGAAGTTCACATCACAGGACAATGGACAAAACAAGACGTATAGCAATTGCAGCAGCACTTCAACAACATAATAATGTAATTTTAAAACTGCATCAACTAATTAGAAGAAGAAGGAACGCATTACCTGGATTGTGGCTTTGCAGTGCAGTTTAAAGCCCCACTGAAATAGTGGCTTCCTGCCGGTGAGAGTTTAGAGGAGAAAACAACAGATATATTCCTTTTTTTGGGTAATCCAGACATCCTCCATGCAAAGCATTTAAAAAGACTGAACGTTGAGTGAACGTTGAGTCCGCAACTCACTCCTGGGACGTGCGCAAAACTCCCACTTTGATCGCCACGCATGCGCAATGTGTTTGCAAAACATTAACGATTCAAACGTGCATCATCGTAAATCTTCATCAACACATAAGCAATGCGATCGTTTCACTTCCTTCATGCTTCATAAATCATCATTTATGGGGTATTTTTTACTTAATACTTTTTTTTTTACAATTCATATTTTAAAAAGACATTTCAAATTCTAATGAGGGTAATTTGGATTAGCTTACACTAACACTGATGGTCTATAGTTCAGTCCGAGTTATGCTAGTGTTTATGCCTACAGGATGTAATATAATATACTAACAATAATTGCTTCATGAATTAAACTTTATGTACTATAGCCATGTGTGGTATGTGGGAAATGCAGATATTTTGTATTGATGCCATGCTGATTCACAATATATTTGTCCATGGTATGAATTTATATGTGACGAATAAATCAAATAAATCTATCTGCTTTATTCAAAATCCAACCTAAAATAACAATAACAACTAAAGATCTGTAATAATAATGACAAATATAACAATACTCCTAAAGGCTTGCATGGTGAGGAAAAAAAAATAGAAAAAGTGTCTTTTTCCGAATCATTAATTGTGAATATTTAATAGGCATCAAATATTTAATTCTGTATGATGTACAATTGTATGACTACGACGTTCTTCAAATTAATCATGTAGAGAAAATCCTACATAATTAAACTTGTGTTAGCAGAGGCAAACCATTAGGATTTCCTTTCTCCTTCTCGTGTGAAAAACGAATAGTACTGCCACATGATGATGAATAGGCCCTTATAGAAGGGGATAAACGATGTGTTTCTTATAAAAATGACTGCTTAATTATATTGGAGATATCAAATGTGTGTAATGTAGCTTGTGCCTCCAACTGCAGCACAAAAGTTAATTAAGATTTGTCAGATATTATGAACTTATGAGCAAAAGCAGTGTTTTGAATGCAAATCAGTGAGTTGGAGTTTCATTAAAGTTTGAATACAATATTATACCTTATTAGATAGATATTCATTCTTATATAGGTCCTGGTCTTTCAAACATATATTAATTTGGATCATTTTTATGCAATCGAAGCTCAGCCATTCTCATTGGCTCAACAGCAAAGTCAAAATCATCCATTGGCCCAAACATCCACCCATCTATCTATTAGCAATCTACTCACCCATCCAACCATCCATCCATCCATCCATCCATCCATCCATCCATCCATCCAACTATCAACCAATGCTTTGTTCATTCTTACAAACTCTATTTTTTCCCTGATTTCCTAAACTTGAATGCTCCCTTTTCAAAATGCTATTTGATTAAATTCTCATTTAGTTTTCCTCATTGGATGGGTAACCTAACATTTACACAAAGCCCCTCTCCCCTGTGATTGCAGATTTCTTTCTCTTTGATCCAGCGCTGTTCTAACAGAACCGAAAATACTTCAAGCTGAGTTCTCTGCGAGCCAGATGAGGCCTTTTCAAATGAACAGCTATTTTAGTCCTTTGTATACGACTGATTTAATACAGGCGATCGATACTCTAGAGTAATGAATATTTTTATCAAATTGTTTGTGTCCACGTTTCCACAAACGTTCAAGGTCTGGGTCTGTGAGGCATTAAAGCATGAGACATGGAAAAAACTGAGGGAGTTAATATATTGCCTCTCTTTCTGTAGCTGTCTGGGTGTATGTGCTCTTGGACTGTATTGAGAGCCTCAATAATTGATTAGGACTTTAAAGCACTCACAAAAGAACATGATGGTTTTATTAAATAATAACTAGTACAGTGTGTTAGTGTTTTTTTCTGTACTGCCCTTCTGGTGTGCTGCTTCTTGACGTTGACCTGAGAATTATGCTTAAGGGATGTCCAACCTTTCAAGAAGCTGAACAGCCAAAGCTCAAGGTCTGATCATGGGCCATTTGGGTGCAAAGTATTCTGGTGGACCCTGGGGCTTTTGAGTGTTGAGAGTCAAATGTTAGCTCAGTGCATAAATAATAAAACGACACAAACAGTCTGCAAGGATACAGAGAAGCTGCAACTGAACTGATATAATAAATAAACAGATTCAGAAATCAATGTCGTAGTGTTGAGATTGCTTCTGTTCTATGGATTTGGGTAATACACAACCATTACAGTCCACAACTATAGAAGTGCAGGTTAAACCTACAGCCCTGAGATGCGATTTGATTTAAAGTATATTTATAGGCAGCTGCAAATCATCTGAGATAGATTAGTCCCATTGTCCATCAGCATTGTGAGATACCAAGCCCAGGTAAATGGTGAGGGTTGTGTCAGGAAGGGCACCTAACATAAAACACTTTGCCAATAACAATGACAGGCAAAAGGTAGAGAGCTAGCTGACCTGATGCAGAAAAGGAAAGTAGATGTTTTATGTGTCCAAGAGACCAAGTGGCTGGGCAGCAAGGTGCACAACATTGGAGCAGGGTTTAAACTATTTACCATGGTGTGTATAGAAAGAGAAATGGAGTAGGGTTGGTCTTGAAAGAGGAGATAGCAAAGAATGTTGTAGAGGTGAAAAGAGTGTCAGATAGGGTGATGAACATAGAAGTAGAAGGTCTGATATTGAATGTTGTCAGTGGGTATGCTCCACACATTGGATGTGAGAAAGAGGAAAAAGAGAAGTTCTGGAAGGATCTGGATAAAGTGATAGTGAATATTCCCAGGGAGGAGAGAGTTGTGATTAGAGCAGACCTGAATGGACATATTGGTGAAGGAAACAGTGGAGATGAGAATGTGATTGGTAGGTTTGGTGTCAAGGAAAGGAACCAGGAAGGACAGATGGTGGTGGATTTTGCCAAGAGGATGGAAATGGCTGTAGTCAACACTTATTTCCAAAAAAAGGGAAGAACATAGGGTGACTTATAAGAGTGGAGGAAGGAGTACGCAAGTAGACTACATTCTGTGTAGAAGAGGAAACCTGAGGGAGATTGGGGATTGTAAGGTTGTGGCAGGTGAGAGGGAAGCAGCATCAGATGGTGGTGTGTAGAATGACTATTGTTGTGAAAAAGAGAAAAAGAGTCAAAGCAGAGAAGAAGATCAATTGGTGGAAGCTGAAGAAGGAAGAATCTGAGGACGAGTTCAGAGAGGAACTGAGAAAGGCTCTGGGTGGTAAGAAAGAGCTTCCAGATGACTGGTCTGCTACAGCAACGGTGAATGGAGAGATATGTAGGAAGGTACTGTGCTTGGTATACTTGGTGTATGAGGAGTTGTATGGGAGGCGGGACACTAAAGACGATAAGAAGAACTTGTACAGATTGGCCAGACAGAGAAATCAGGCTGGAAAGGATGTGCAACAGGTTAGACTTGTTAAAGATAGGAAAGGTAATGTTCTAACAAGTCAGGAGAGTGGGATGGGAAGATGGACGGAGTACTTTGAGGAATAAATAAAAGGGTAGAGGTCACAGAAACTGTGGATAAGGAAGTGGGAAAGATCAGTGAGAATGAAATTCAGAATGCATTGAAAAGCATGAAGAAAGGGAAGGCAGTTGGACCTGATGACATACCAGTGGAGGTATGGAAATGTCTTGGTGAGATGGCAGTGGCATTGTTGAGAGTGAGAAAATGCCAGGAGAATGGAGAAGTGGAGGAGCTGTGGTTTTGTATGAGGAAATATTGAGAAGCAGAGAAGTATGTCAGACTGGTACAGGACATGTATGAGGACAGCAGGACAGTTGTGAGATGTGCTGTAGAAGTGACAGATAGCTTCAATGTGGAGGTGGGACTATATCAAGGATCGGCTCTGAGCCCCTTTTTGATTGCTTTGGTGATAGCCCGACTAACAGATGAGGTCAGACAGGAATCTCCATACAATATGATTTTTTTCAGATGATATTGTGATATTTGGTGACAATAGGGGACAGGTGGAAGATAATTTGGAGAGGTGGAGATATGCACTTGAAAGAAGAGGAATGAAAGCAGCAGCAAGACAGAGTACATGTGTGTGAATGAGAGGGAGACAGGTGGAACAGTGAGGCTACAAGGAGCAGAGGTCACA
>JAVSBU010000090.1:793810-805762 GCA_033118015.1 Loricariichthys derbyi | reverse complement strand
ACCATGGATTCTGAGCCTCTCCACTCTTCCTCCAGAATCTGGGACCTTGATTTCCAAATGACATGCAAAATTTACTGTTATCTGAAAAGAGGATTTTGGACCACTGAGTAACAGTCCAGTTGTTTTTCTCTACAACCCAGATAAGAAGATTCTGATGTTGTCTCTGGTTCAGGAGCGGCTTGATACAAGGAATGTAGCTCATGTCTAGGATTCTCTTAACCTTTGTAAATTTCTGAAACACTACATTTTTGGTTTTCATTATCTCTAAGCCACAATCATCAAAATTTCAAGAAATAAAGGCTTGAAATGTTTCACTGTATAACGTATAACTGTATAACGAACCTATATAATATATGGGTTTGACTTTCTGAAATGAGAGACAAAATTATTGAACTTTTTCATGATATTTAAATTTTTTGGGAAGCACTAGTAGAATGGTTAATAATGTTTTATTCAGTAAAAATGTCTTTCTTAAAAAGAAATACAAAAGATACTTGGTTAAATAAAAGTGGCAAAAATAATGAAAACTTGCCAAAAACAAATTTAGAAAAAAAAAGAACCAAGTTTGTTATTCAACCTTCGGCCAAATGTTTCTTGCAAATTTAATTTCATCTGAAAAGAGGATTTTGGACCACTGAGTAACAGTCCAGTTCTTTTTCTGCATATATATATATATACATACATACACCCACTAAATGCCCCTCATCCTCAGGTGTTCAGCTATAAATTTAGATAAGATTCAGTGCTGGAAACAAGGTACGTGTCACATGTTCTGCTAGTGAAATTCTGGGTCTATCAGATACATGGCCCAAAACCTAAAACAATTATAGTGAATCAGCTCCACCTAGTGGACTTTTGTGAGTAATACACTAAAGGAGGCATTTGCTTTTTTTAAATAATAATAATAATAATAATAATAATAATAATAATAATAATAATAATAATAATAATAATAAGTTAATCTTATATAGCACCTTTCCCATGCTCAAGGACGCTTTACAATAGATAGAACACTAATTACAATAAATAACACGCAACCCAGACACAGTAAACACAAAACAATACACACAGGGCAACACAGACAAACACATCAACAGAGAATAAAAACAAACGTCTCAACAAATTCCACGACACAAAAATATATGCAAAACCATCAAAAGGTGTATGCAAAGTAAGTGAATACAAAATCATTAAAATCTCTGTATTTGTAGCTTTTAATATCACGTTCTGTTTTATTCTTCTGATGTGTAATTTCCTCATAGGTTAAGTCTCATTGTTGTGCTATTTTATTCCATTGTGTTATAACTCCTCACTTTCTGCCACTATTATGCAACTTTTGGGGCCTATCCCAAACCCTGAACTCATAAATTGATTTGTTAGATCTGATTTATTAGATATAGATTTATTAGGAACTGGACTGTCATATGTAGAATTCATGAGTTTAATTTATTTTAACGTAAATGTAGGCTGAGCCTTATTTTAGCAACACTCCTAAATTTCAGAGGAGAAAGTGAGACTGAATCCCTGTTCCCCATGGTCACATGGCGAGAAGGTGATCGCACAGTATAAAAACTGACTGTACTTGATAATATGAACCTCCAGTGTGGTATTTTGGGTTAATCCGCCATATATTCAGTATTCATCCACTTATTGTTGCCTGTCTGTCGCTGTACAGATTGTGCATCACTGACTGACATGGGCATGTTAGTGATATGGGATTTTAAACACAGGCTACACTTACTGACCTCATTATTTATCTAAGAGACAGCCTGTACTTGCTAGTCTGCTGTAACAGCAAGGGGGGATGCTTATACTAATACCCATGATTTTGGATGTAGTTCTTGGAAGTCCAGAAATCTTGTCAATCTCTGTTCTGGTGAAATACACATTTGGTGACTGCAAGATGGTTAATGATTAGATTTTATTCTGACTTTTAGTAAACTCTCTGCTGTCTATGTCTCTCTTTAATCCCTGACTGGTTTGATCCTGCACCTTTATCCAAACCCATTAACCAATGCATTCATCAGTGTAAGCTAGGTGGAGATAAAAGCTGTGTACATTGGCGCTAAGAAGCATTAATAATTTAGCCTTTGTCATCATGGTGCCCTTGAAAGATCCCTGAATTTTGTAGGCAGCTATAATGAAACATCAGAGGCCGACTCTCGACACTCTTACAATGTTCATGCATTTTTAACCACACATGTAAACTTGTCGGCTGTCAATAGGCTTTTTTGACGGAGATATAAAGAGAGTGTAAGATGGAAGATTGATGTTACCAGGGTGGGCAAAAGATGAAGGATTTTTTTTTTTTTTTTTTTTTTGTAAATAAATATCCATAAATGTTTGCTCTTCATGCAGAAATGATCAAAGGAAAATAATGCAACCCTGACCAGAGGGAGCAGCAATAAAATTGGATAACTATAATAACAATACATTTATTTGATTAATTAATTAGTTTGAAGTTCAAACCAGTTGTGGACCTGCCATTTGATATTCATTCACCACATTATATAAAAACAAACCAGAATGGAATACGTGCCAAATATATTCATTTAACAACATGGACACAAATTTTGGGCTTTTCTTCTCCTCTTAGAAATGCAGCATTAATTACCTACATTCATCCAATTTCTTGTGCTATGGCATCAGATTTTCACACAATTCCTAAAAGTAAATAAAAAGAACCTAGTTAAACAAATGAGACAAAATATTATACTTGGCCAATTATTTATTGATGAAAATGATCCTATATTAAATATTAGTGAGTGGCAAAAGTATGTGAACCTTTGCTTTCAGTATCTGGTGTGACCCCCCTGTGATACAGTAATAATTGTAAATAAATATTTGTAACTAAACATTTATGCAGCAATATAGAAAATTCTAAAAGGTTCACAAACTTTTAAGCACCACTGTTAACTTACACTATAGTTTATCAATCCCAGTGCATGAGAGCTGTAATTGTTTTGTCCTGTCTGTTTAGTCGATAGACACCCATAGACACATGGACTTCACTGAGTGTCTGTTATATCTAAACAACACAATATCGCAACAATATATGTGATCATGTGCTAAAATTTTTAATTGCAATAATATTAAAAAAATATAGAAAAATATATAAGTAAACATTTCATAGTAATGCTTGCGCTCATAAGTCTGATATTCAAAAATAGTGAAAACGCAGAGAAAAAAAATTGTGAAAATGCAGAGAAACTTTGTAGCTCATAAACTGTGGCCATTGATTGTTGAAAAACAAAAAGACGCAGAGAGAACATTCAGTGAAGGTTTAGTGATTTATTAAAAAATAAAACTTTGTTTCCAGATTTTAAAAGCAGCAAGTTTTAATGGGACTAAAAACAAAAAAAGATGCTGTAACCATGTGCACTGCTCTGACACTTTATCTTTTGCAAGTACTGACACATTTTTGTCTCTAGAGACAGTGCCTTTATAGTTTAATTAATTGTACATTTAAGTTGAGCAATTCTGTGTCAATAACAAAAAAAGTGATATCAGCATTAATGTCCATCATCAGTCACCCTGCTCTCAAAATAATGGCATCAATTATTAAAAAAACACACTAAACTGTGCAGTCAAATGCTATTAAAACCTTAATTCAGATGCACTAGTCCTACCCCTGATCTGGGAGAAATGATTTCTAAATCTCTGACCTCATGAGCCTGATCAATCTGTAGAAGAGAGTAATGAGCTTCAGCTATGATGGGAAAGGAGAGGAGCAACGTGGAGGAAAAGATCGTGTGTGCTTTAATTGGCAAGAGGTTAATTAAAACCCTTTATTGCCAGAAAGACTTTATGATTTCCTCATTTCTGCTTAACCTGGCAGGGAAATGTGGCAGCTTGTAAAGCCGGTTGAGACCAGGAGCGGACTTCATGTTAACACCATTTCTTAATGCCACACTGCAAAAAAATATTTAGGAATTGTTGAAGGAACCTGATCTTCAGTTGTCCTGGCATCCAAATTCCCGAGATCACAGTATGATTGAGCATCCGTGGATGTCCCACCTCACCATATCTTAATTATTAGGTATAAGGTTTACTGCAGGTATTTACACAAACTAAAACATATATTGGCAGAACCATTTTATCAGAGAGGAACACAGTCAGTTAACTCTAAATAATCAAATTTAATAACACACCCTGTTTCCTAGCTAACAGACATCATATTTTGCGACCTATAATTGGCCGGCAAGCCATTACAGTCAGCTCCATAAAACAGGATTGGACTTTTATGGTACCGTTTACAGATTGTCACAAAGGAAAACATCAGAGTTGAGAGCATTCTTGGGACGTCAGATGTGGAACCGGACACCGTGAGAGATTTGCTTTTTAGGTCCTGTGTGCTTTTACGTATGCTGATGTATCAAAGTGAGCTGTCATGATTTAATAGCCTTCAAAAGAGAGGTACAGTCCTGGCACGTTAACATCAAAGGCATTCAACCAATTCCTCCTCCCCCATGCAACATTAGCTCTATGTTTGGAGGAGTAGAGGACACTCATTGCTTTCCGTTAATCCGCTGAACAAGGATGGATCAAAACACACACGATGTAATACTAAAGATGAACAGCGTTTGATAAAAGAGTTAATCGTTTATATAAAAAGATCACATGCCAGATGGCGAGCAGGTATAAGAGTTTATAGTGGAATGTACTCGGTGAAAAAGTTAAGCCTGCTGTTTTATCTTTAACGTTTAAACTAAGAAGGTGCAGTGGTTTCGGATCCGATAGTCATATATTTCAGCAAATAAAACATTGATGCTGCCTCTAAAGCTGCCATCCTTCTTACTAGCCCTGCTCCAGACAATAGCACTTTGGTGGTAATTTGTTTCACAGAAGATGTATGGCATTGTAAATATTTAAAATCAAATTTGGCAAAAAGACAGAGATAGATGTCTCACCCCCCAGGGCCGAGATCTTCTCTCTCTCTCTCTCTCTCTCTCTCTCTCTCTCTCTCTCTCTCTCTCTCTCTCTCTCTCTCTCTCTCTCGGTGGCAGCATTGCTGTGGTGCTTTGCCTTTTTCTCCTACTTAGGTGATTGGAACTATTAAGGCTTATATACTTTTCTGTTTGTAGTGTATGACTTATACCCACCTCTGCTGAACATAACTGAATGGATTTGCTTCAGTTTGCTTCATAAGGCTTTAGTAATATTAGTAATACCCATGAGACCTGGCACTCCAGTTCATCCAGGTTATGTGCTATAAGACGAGGATTTCCCTTCAATTTGGGGAATGCTAGAGCCCAAGCCTAAACCATCAAACAAACAAAAACATTATTTCACCTCCACCAAACTTTGTAGTTGGCACAATGGATTAATGGTGAGAAAGAATAGGTGCTACAATGCCTACACAGGCACAAATGCCATTTTTTTAATGGTCTACTCCTGCATTTTCCTGATCAGAGCATAGCACCTTTTAGGCCTACACTGAATCTCATCATCCCTAAAATAGTAAAAATATCTTTTTGTTGTTAAAACCCATATAGATTATATGGTTTAAACATAATATTTTAGCAACAAAACACTGGTAATAAAAGGAATGTAATTTTGAGATAATCAGCTTCCTGCCTTTGTGAGGCTGATTTAAAAATAGTGGAAAAAATGGCAGAGAAACTTTGCTTTCCTGCATTAGTATTTGCAGTTCATATACTGGGACTAAAAACAAAAAAAATATTGAGAGAACATTCAGTGAGGGTTTGGTCTTTTATGAAAAGATAAACTTTGTTTCCAACATTAAAATGTGCTGCTCTTAACTGATACTGGGATTGAAAAAAAATGCTGCTACACATGTGCAGGACTTATTTTTTTATTTATAAAAATTGCATTTTATAAATCAAAATGACATTTATATTTATAGCTTTAATAGATGTTTAGCAACTGTGTGACTCATGTATTATTATAGGTTTTCTCAGTTGCAATAGATAGATAGATAGATAGATAGATAGATAGATAGATAGATAGATAGATAGATAGATAGATAGATAGATAGATAGATTTGTCATTCTTCTCTCTAAATACCGACATCAGCCATTACAAAACCCATACCAGTCAATCACTAATTGGATATAACAGTTCCTACCCCCTTGCCTCACAAATGGTATGATCCAAGTGATGGCTTTCTGTCTCAGGCTGTGCATTAATGGGAGTTTTCTCACATTTTTTGGTGCCTTTCCAACAGTCTTTTCCCTTATCCAAAACATGTTTGTATGTTTTACCTTCACAGTAATGACAGTTGAAAACTACTGCCTGTCCAAAAAAAGTTCACACACTAATATTTCATTGGACCGCCTTTAGCTTTGATTACAGCACACATTCGCTGTGGCATCGTTTCCACAAGCTTCTGCAATGTCACAACATTTATTTCTTTCCAGCATTGCATTCATAAGATCTTTTATCTGATGATGGGAGATTTGGACTCACTGCCTTCTCCAGCACATCCCAAAGATTCTCAATGGGGTTCAGGTCTGGACTCTGTGGTGGCCAATCCATTATGTGAAAATGATCTATCATGCTGCCTGAACCACTCTCTCACAGTTTGAGACCGAAGAATCCTGCTATTGGATCATCTTGGAATATGGCCATGCCATTATGGAAGAAAAAATCCATTGATGGAATAACCGGATCATTCAGTATATTCAGGTATCAGCTGATCTCATTCTTTGGGCTCATAAAGTTGTTGAACCGAGACCTGACCTAGAACTACAGCAGCCCCAGATCATAGCCCCACAGATGGGAACCTTTTTTGATCAGGCAGTGTATGATAAAATGTACAGGTGTGCTGGTGCATCCCTAAAACTCTGTTCCTAACATGGCCCCTGGATCAGAGACATGGCTGCTCCAGCACCTAAGTCTGGAGAACTAATGGTTCGGTTTTAAGCCTGGCCAGTCCATCATATTCAATCTCAGCTCCACTCAAAACAGTCTGTGTTTCCTTGTTCTACAGATTTGTGTGTGGGGGAGATATACAACTTTAGTATGTAGATACAGTGAGCTGAAGATGTCTGACCGTATTGCTTGACATATGATTACAAACCTCCATGCCGATCCATCTCAGAGTTGGAGTGGATGGTGGGATTTGGGCCGTGTCCCCTGGCCTGTTGTGATGAATGGCTTGTGTTTGGATGTTAGATAATGGTGGATATGAGTAATGCGTGAATGCACTCTGCACACACAGTGACTGAACACACACATCATAATAAGAGAGTGGAGTCCAAGACTGGGAAAAAATACAATTGTGTTATAAATCATTTCTCTGTACACGTGACGTGCGGTGTTAAATGGGCAGGTGGTTCTGAGTTCATGTGTGCAGGCTTTTTGCTGTGCTGTCTTTTAATTAAAGTGGTCTGTGTGTTTAGTTGTGAAGAATGTACTCCTCTGTGGTGAGATCCTTCTTTAATATTTTATGTGGGCCAACAGGTTTGTTTGCGCTCGTGAGTGCAGGGCACAGAATGTGTTACAGTTCTGTAAAATGTGATGAGACATAGCAAACACACACCCCTGACATCCTTCTCCAGAGAAGAATAGACCTGTGGAAGATACTGTATGTGGAAAAGCTAATATGATTGAAGAGCACCAGTATGTAGAATCAAATTCTGTATCAATCTTAAAACTTGAAACATGTTCTTGAAACATGTTGTTGATCGAAATGGTCGTTGACCAGATGCTACCGTAGTCATTTAATCTTTTTATGCTATTGTAGTGTAAAAATAAAGGGTCTTTTCACAAGAAAATCCAGATAAGTCAGAGATACCGCTGAAAAGTGGCAAGCCAGCAACACAGGGCACAAAGCAGGAAGAACCCTAGAGAGGGTGCCAATCCAGGGCGCTCACACACCCACCAACACACACGCACACACACGCACGCACGCACGCACGCGCGCACGCACGCACACACACACACACACACACACACACACACACGCGCACACACACACACACACAGTGAAGTTGGGACGTTGTGTAAAACATATATAAAAACAAAATACGATGATTTGCAAATCCTTTTCAACCCATATTCATTTGAATACACTACAAAGACATGTAATGTTCAAATGGCTAAACTTTATTTATTTATTTATTTATTTATTATTATTATTATTATTATTATTTATTTATTTATTTATTTATTTATTTATTTATTTATTTATTTCGAATTTGATTGCTGCAACATCTTCCAAAGAATTTGAGGTTATAAACTATATAATGGTGTGATTTTAAACAGGTGATGTCAACAGGTGATTGATTCAATAATTCTTTTCACACATTTCCTTTTCCATTTCCATCTCCTGCTCTTCAAAGTCTCAGTCTTTCTTGGATGCTACTTTTGTACCAAATCATGATCATAATCACCTGTTGACATCACCTGTTTGAAATCACATCGTTAGATTTTAACCTTATTACTAGCCCTAAATTGGCACCGTCCCAACTTTTTTTTTTTTGGAACGTATTGCATGAATCAAATTTGAAATGAGTAAATATTTGCAAAAAAATCAATAAAGTTTATCCATTTGAACATTTCATATGTTGTCTTTGTAGTGTATTCAATTGAATATGGATTGAAAAAGGTTTGAAAATCATTGTATTCTGTTTTTATTTATGTTTTACACACACTTCGTTGGAATTGAGGTTGTATACACACACACACTAAGGGCACTTTGGAAACACCAGTTAACCGAACACGTCTTTGGACTGTGGGAGGAAACCGGAGAACCTGGAGAAAACCCACGTGGACACATGGAGAACATGCAAACACCACACTTGTGGAGCCCAGGATTGGGATCGAACTAGGGATCTCTGAGCTGTGAGGTCACAGAGCTAACCACCACCGTGTCGCCCTGCTAATAATTAATTTAAAGTAAATCAACACTCATGAAAATAAATTAAATAAAATATGTAAAAAACATCTAAGTATAAATAATGAAATGCAAATAATATATACAATAATAAATAAATAATAAAATGCACATGCTAACCTGTTTGATAATTGGACCTGCTGTCCACAGTTAAAATACAGATTTTATTTCCTTTTATAATTCGTTACAACCTTGGTCATTAAAGTGAACAGAATTTGATCAGATGATCATTAAATAGCGCTGGCCTGTAACTAGTATTTCGTTGTTGTTGTTGTTTAATAACTATTAAAACAGATCATTTTTATTTTGTCCATTCAAGTTTCTCTGCCTGTTATTGGACCCAACATTGGATGATTTGATTTAAGCCTTATAAATGGCTATAATTATGCCTTTTATATATAAAAACAGCATTAGCATTGAGGTATGTTCAGGAGGGAGATGGAGCCAAACCTTTTACATTGCATTATAAATTAAATTCTTTAATGTTAGTCATAGATATAACAATAATTGAGCCATTTTGACCATGTGAGGGTTTAGTCTGATTACACATGACCTTTGAGTGAGGACGAACAAACAGTCCTCTTATTCTCATTCTTATTCATTTGTTGCATTTAAATGCCAGTGAATTTCTTCCTCTTGGCCCCTGTTGAACTGTTGATCAAACGCACACGCTCGTCGCACACAAACACTCAAACTCTTCAGTGTGCTGTAGTGATTCATCAGGCTTTAGATAAAATCAGTGGGAGAGCACACGGCATCTCTTGGCTGACCTTGTCTCTGAGATGAGAGCTCTTTATTATGGCAGGTCATGACGTGGAACACAGGAAATGAATGCCACACATGATTCCTGACCTCGCCCTGACCTCCTGGGTGCCCTCCTTATGGGGGCGTCTACGCATATCTGTTGCCTTTATGCTCTGTTTGCGATTTCTGCTTTTAGCTTACCGCATGCCTGCAGTTAGAGCAGATTAAGGGACTTGAAATGCCATTGCTGTTCATTGATGCTGGTTATTTATTCTTCACTTAAACAAATAAAGGAGACAAATGCCACTCTAATGGTTGTAATGGTAGTGCATTTGGGGCAGCAGCAGGCAAACTGTGCCTATGTCACTACTCGACCATACAGCTGGGGGGGTATGTCGACCATATAGCCGGAGGGGGGGTTTGGGAGGTCGAGGTGAACACAAGGTCAGCGATAATCGAAACGATTCAATGACTCACGTCCCCACGAATCAAGGTTTGTTTGACTATTGTAATGACACTCAAGAAGTCAGTTCATCTCTCCTGAAACAAAGTCTGTAAGAAGTGTTTGGACATCGGTTTGGGGGAAAAACTTCAACTCACATACATTCAGCCATCTTTGCCGTCACCTAGATTGGCTGATTGGGTCTGTTTATGCAGGGCCAGCCCAGTTTAGACCTGACCAGTTGTGTCTGTGCAGCACCCAGCCAGGCTGTAAACACCACCGAGTATCAAACTCATGTATATGTGATGACGAGCAAGAATATTTCACTGCTATTTCATGTTGATGCAGAACTGTTAAGATTTCATCCTTGGATATCTTTTATTAGCACATAAATAACAGACAGAGTGCTAACTGCAAAGTCAACTAAAGGTTTGTCTCAATTCTTTAGCCATGCAATTAGAATTTTTCTTGGCCCATTCTGAGTTCTGATTTTTTCAATATATGACCAGCTTATTCTGATTTTCTTTCTCTCTAATAATCAGAAATGAAAGCATACAGAAACATTTGCAAAAGAAAGCTAGTGGGATCTGTTAGCTTGTACCTGACTCTCCACTGTCACTAGCTTTAGCTCTGTGGCATCAGCCGCTGAACATCAAACACTGCAAACTTCATATCAAACTTCTTTTTCTTTTTCTTCTTCTTCTTTTTCTTTCGGCTTTTCCCTTTTCAGGGGTCACCACAGCGAGTCATCCTCCTCCATCGCACCCCGTCCTCCGCATCCTCCATCCCCACATCAACCACCTCCATATCCTCTCCAACTACATCCATACCTCCCCTCCCTCAGTCCTACACTCTTGATTTTCTTCCTCTCTTCTTGTCTCCTCACTCGTTTTCCTCCTTTGACTAACGGTGATGTCGGTTAGATGAACCCGCATGTTAGTTTTGGCAAAGTGTTTTATGTCGGATGCCCTTCCAGATACAACCCTCACCATTTACCCGGGCTTGGGACCGGCACAAAAGATACACTGGCTAGTGACCCCTAGTGGCTGATTTAAAATTTTATATCAAACTAATTGTACTTTATTACAGCCTTGCTAAGCTTTTACCAGTAAGTTCAAGGGTACAAACATAAGCAAAGACACGGAATTGCAACTCAATACTCTCAGATCACACTTTTACACAGATTGTAAATCCTACATCACTACTGTAAGCCACTGAATGCACTAAAGGCTAAATCCCAGGATAAATGGTACAACACAATTGAAAACACACACTATGATCTGTTTAACTAATAAAAAGACATAAAGCAGATCACACAGATGCACAAGAACCCAAAAATATACAGACAATCAAGTCGCATGCTAATCTTTGGGACCGGGATACAAACCCACCAGCTTCTGAGCTGTATTTAGAGCTCTGTACAGAGATCAACTAAATTCTGAATTAACATAGTTAAAGTGCTGTGCTGTTTATGCTGCTTTCCAGATCGGTGCCTCTATGGGTATAACGCCTAAAGCGTTATAAAGGTTTGTGGAATTTGGTGTGGAAGAATATGACTAGTCGTTAAAGAATTCTGAGGTCCACCAGCAGAAAATCAATGACAATCCCCACAGCCAGGTTTTATAATCAACCAAAAAGCCCTCACAGAAAAGAAGATATTGTCATAAGGGCAAAGAGGTTTCTAATGAACATGGCTTTGGAATAAGAATTAATGTTAGTGGATTAAACGGATGCAAATATGACCAAGTTGTAGTTAAACCGATGAGTGCATCAGTCCAGTAACTCTTTTGTAAAGCTTCTGAAGAAATATAAAGTGGCAAGATGAAAGTACAGAGAGAAAGAGAGAGAGAGAGAGAGAGAGAGAGAGAGAGAGAGAGAGAGAGAGAGAGAGAGAGAGAGAGAGAGA
>JAVSBU010000090.1:714387-724976 GCA_033118015.1 Loricariichthys derbyi | reverse complement strand
CCTTGCTGCTCTTCCACTTGGTCTCTTGGACACATAAAACATCTACTTTCCTTCTCTGCATCATGTCAGCCAGCTCTTTACCTTTGCCTGTCATTGTCCCCACATTCAGAGTTGCCACTCTCAGTCCTTCACTCTTGACTTTCCTCCTCTTTTTCTGTCTCCTCACTCGTTTCCGTCCTCGTGGTCTTCGACTAACAGTAGCACAATTTCCACTGGGACCCTGTTTGTCAACAGTACCGGTTGTGGTCATTGTTAACTCGGGTCTCGACCGATCCGGTATGATGTCAGTTAGATGAACTTGCATGTTAGTTTTGGAAAAGGGTTTTATGTCTGATGACCTTCCTGACGCAACCCTCACCATTTACCCGGCCTTGGGACCGGCACAAAAGATACACTGGATAGTGATCCCTAGTGGCTGGTTTATGCACTTACTAAAGCTAAAACTGCATATTTCTTCTCTATCACCGAAAAAAAATAAGACTAATCCTAGATTTCTCTTTAAAAATCTCCAGATTATCTTAAAACATCACAGAAAGTTACTTTAAAAGTTCTGGCTAATTTTTAACAGTACAGTAGACCCCCGCCTACTTGCAGTTCAGCATTCGTGAATTCACCAATTTGCAGAATTTTCTCTGGAATGTATCTACTTGTTATTTGCTGAATAATCCACTCATTTCACGTTTTTGTTCTGTACAACATATGTACTCGTTATTTGAGCTTCCATGAGCCGTCTCAAAGGCATATCCCAACTCCTGCTACTACTGCTACTGGCATCTTGCACAACAGTTGTGTGCGTGCATGTTAACTCCAATACCTGAATGCTATTGGCTGGTGTTCAGATGGCTCTACAAGGTGAGCTCTCATTGGTTGATTCATAACAATGCTGTGTGAATGCACAGCCACGTCAGTGACACCAAGCTCAACCATGTTCGCGTTTGCTTGGATTTAACCATCAAAATAGGTATTTATAAGCACTTTTAAGGGGGTTACAAGTATTTGCGAATTTAGTTCTGGTTTCTAACCACTGTGATTACTGTAATGTTTACTGTAATGACTATGACTTCCTTTAGTGATACGTCCCAGATGCAGTACTAATGTACACATTTGCTTAATTTGCTGTAAATCAAGACTAGAATCCTTTACCCCAGTTACAGACTCTCAACTGTCTCACTGATCAGCTCGTCTAAGTCATTGTCATGTTAATTAGATCCAATCCCTACATGATTTCTGAATACAATTGATAAATGGTATTATAGAGCCACTGCTTATTATTTTAAATTCAGTCCTTAGCTCTGGCTGTGTGCGAAGATCCTTCAAATGTGCTTATTAATCTACTGATTAAAAAAGCCATCCTTGACCCTAGTGTGCTGTCTAAATATAGATCTACCATTTTTTTACCATAATTTCAAATCTACCATAATATAGTACAGAAATGGTGTTAATTAGGATACTTAATGATTTATTAATGTCCTCAGATAATGGACGTGTTTCTTTTCTTTTTCTATTTTTAGATTTAAGTGATTTGATACTATGGATCAACAAGGTGCTGGAATCAAAAGAGATTTTGGTTCATGCTGACATGACAGAATCATAGCAGATTTGTTGGCTGCACCTCACTTTATCATAAATTCAACATACAGTAACTTTACAGAACACATATCCATCAGAAATTGGAGAGTACCTGTATAGGTGGAAACCAGAAATACTACAAAAAAAAAAATCCACACAGACATAAGTAGAACATGCAAATGACAGATTTCAGTGCAGGAACTGAACCAATTTAATATATTTTAATAGATTTATTAGCATCACTTTTGCATATGTACCATGGCATATACAGTGTGCTGCATTTCGTCTAGTTCTTAAACTGTAGATGAATTCATTACATAACTATCATTATGGTCGTTGATGTGAGAGCTGTTATATTAAACAAACTCCACAGGTGTTCCCGTGGCAGAATTGTTTTAACGCGAGTGGAGCTGAGTTGTAACCAGTGCAGAATTCTATTAAGACCATTACATTTTTGTCTCTATGAAGCACATTTTAGGAGACTGACAGGATGGCACAGCCTTCCAGAGCAAAGCGAAGCATATTGTCATTAGAGTAATGTTCTCACCTTGACTTACTCCTAGTGAGAAATATGTTTAATAAGAGCATAATTATGACATCTGTTATGCTCGCAGCACCTATCAGGAGCACCGTTAACTGCAGGAATAACAGGTTTAAGTACGTGTTAACACCGCGATAGTGGGTTTAATTGAAATATGACTGGGGTAGTAATGATGATTATATTAAACCTGTGGATAATCGTCTGACAGAAAGATAATTGACTCCTTTCCTCGCTGCGATGAAGAACAGAGCTGATGCAGAAGGGAGAGAGGAGCGATGGGAAGGAGAGAAAATAATTATGACCATCCCCATCTGAAATAAGCTGCTGACAAGAAAAATGATCATTTCACTCCTTAGATTAAACTGTGATTAATCAACAGGCTAATCCACAGATTGCTTCGGGGGAGAAATGAGAATGATATGGCTTATGTTACATGGTTATTTTGTGTCGACGCAAGAGCGCTTCGAGACGACTGATTTGATTAAGAGGGCAAAAAAATGCTATTACTTATAAGTGCTCTTATTTAAATGAGGATATGGATAGGGTTTTATCTCCGAGTGGGATAAAAGAGCTGCAGACCTTCTAAACACCTCAAATTCAGAATCTAGAGTGCTAAGAGTATGCATAGACCCAGTCTAATTAAAGGGTTCAGCAATTTCAGCCACACCCACTGCCCAAATAAGTGTAGAGCTACAGATAACAGGGTACAGTTAAGAGCTCAGGGTACTCTCACTGGATGCCACCCTTCCATCAAGCTACCCCAATCAAACATAATGAAGAGGAACAAAAGATCAAGTTATGCTAATAGACTATTTAGCAGAAGGTTCAAGCTCTGGCTCTGCAAAAAACTTGCAATCATAGGACCTTGAGCAACACTCTTAACCATCAGCTGGATTGTAGCATGTATAGATTTTAGAAATAACACCAACATTTTTCTGTTAAAGCACATAAGAACCAAATGGAGCCTCCTTCTGATTCTAGCTTGCTCTACTCATTAGCCCTGCAATAGGTAGTATGGGACATCTAATACACCAAAAATGAGAGCTTTATTATCCGTAATTATTCCCAGTCATCTGAATCATAATTAACCTGAGAGAAACTGGTCTCAGGTCAGTTAGTAAAGCTCTAACAGTGTCCGTGGAAGCGCGTGCTGTTACGCAAGCCAATGAAAAGGACAATGAACGGTGGAAAGGCTGAAGGGTGAGGGCTGAAATAACTTATAAGATCACTGATAAAACACACACACGCACAGACACACAGACAGACAGACACACACACACAACAAAAACATGCACTTTGCAAAACAGCAAGGTCAGTTTTTGCAGGGTTATGAATTTCATCATGTGACTCGACCGATGTTTGTGCTCAAGAGGGACATTTTACAAGCTCTGGGTGTCAGTGTCTTTGAGTTTGGTGAAGAACACAAGGAGCGAGGGCATCATCTTGTCTTAGTTCTATGTGCACATCTATATTTAATCACACAGCACACATATAAATATGTAAAGCAGGCTTATGATGTGTGAACTGACAAGCCGGTATGTGGCTGCTGCCATTTCAGGAGAGTGATACTACATAGGTGAAGGTCCTTTCACAGATATATGATCAGTTATTCTTACTTGCAGTGATTATCATATTTTTAAGCTTTTGCATTGTATGTTAAATAATATCCTACATTAAAGCATTCTTTAATTACAGTGGTATATAAGAATGTGTATATTTTACACACATTAGCACATTTTTTTACCTTACTCCCAATTCATATTAGTCAGTTGCATTGGTTGAAGCCAATCCCAAAATTCACTGTGGTGCAGATGGACACAGGAGGGGGCACCAGTCCATTACTCAGGGATCAGAAGAGCTAGCTGTGGCAGTGTCAGACAGCATTTCCCAGTCTGACTGCAGCAATCGAAATAGATGTCAATTAGACATGACTGTAGTCAGTCTTTTTTATGGCACTGTAAATATAAATGTTATTTCCACAAGAAAACTGTTTGCAAACAGTCCGTAAATATGTAAGCAATGCAGCTAAAAACACAAGTGAAACTCGATCCATCTACACAGTATAATCACTCCCTCCAGGAAATACGATCACACTGTACAACCAAAACACACGATGGAATAAAAACATAAACACCCCACTGGCTGCACACAACTAAGAGGGATAAAGTCTACCTGAAGAAACACTCATTTCCACAATAAACAATAAAATATCACCTTTTAAATCCACCGCTACATTAAATAGTAAGAAGTCACAGTGCTCAAATGATCAGTACTTGGCACTAACTAATAAGCTCATACTAATGCTAGTAATTAATGCAAAGTAAAACTAATTTCATGCAAAGAAATAATATAAAATATGGAAACAAAAAGCATGACAGTTGCAGCAGTTAATATACACACTCTAATTTTTTAATTGGATCAACTGTTTATGATCACAACATCAAACGACAGATTATTTTCTATTAGAGTTTAAGACCTTGCTTGTTAAGTCTAACAGACGTTGACCTTACTTGTACATGGCCAATTATGTTTGTGTAATAAAAGATCCAGCCTGTAGGCACCATCAGGATTTGAACTCTACATAAGAATATGCAGTTAAAATAAAATATCCTTATCTTTTTTAACTGCTTTATCCTGCCCAGTGAATCCTACACAGGAAAACATGAACATGGATCTCAGCAAGCTGGTGCCCTCAGTGTTTTTGCCACTTGCTGTGGGGCAGCAAGGGGGCACCGAGTCCCAGCTTTGTGTCCCAGGCAGGCTGGTTTCAGCCAGGACTGTGACTAATTAGTGACTAATAAGTGTTTTATTAAAACCTCAAACACGCAGCTGTCGAGACAGAAGAAGCTCAACCTTCTCTTTAGATTTCTGTCTGTGCTGCCATCATGTCCTCCCCTCCACAAACTCCGCCCTCCATGCTGCCCGGACACACACCGTCTCTCTGCATGCTTTCAAAGGCCACTCCCTGCAGAGCTTTCACCATCACGCACGGGTCAGACCTACAACAGGCCATCGGGACAGACACTGTTCCCAGGAGCAAAGCTTTCGAACAGCTTCACGCTCCCTCCCCTCATTCGATGGGAACTGCAGAGATAGTGTTCAATCAGTGTTTGTTCAGTCTCTCCACAAATATCCCGTCCTTGGCCTAGAACGGGACGGAGGAAACCACCGCACGTCCGTCCCCCACAATGCCAAGTGCTGGTGGCTCTCGGCGACTCTTTGTAACGCTAATAAATTTAACATGTCCGGCTTTGTTTTGGTTTCATCAGAGCTAATCTTTGGCGTGGGGCAGAGGGAGGGTCGAGTGTGTTTACACTAGAGACACTGATGAACGGCTCGTGTGTGCTCTCTTTCCTCTCTGCCTATCCAGACTAAGAGTAAGACAAACTGGGACGCAAATTTATGAAACATCATTTAGGATGAACTCTTGCCATCAGACAACAAAAATAAAGGAACATCAATGGTACAAATTAGAGCGCTCACACTTGAAATGTCAGGGATTTGAACTCACACCCTGGTCACAGCTGTCTTTCAACTTCCTTTTAACTCCTGTTTCAAGAATAGAAATTTCAAAGCAAAAATGTGCTGCTAATAGTTTTATATCACGATTTAAGAAGCCTGAACCCTAACTTCGTAACCCATTTCAAAACACAGTCAAAAGTTCATTCTTAACATGCCCCAACCTATTTATTGGTCTAAACCTTTTTACAAAACCCATTCATATGACAATCGAGGTATGTGAATCTAAAATCGTGTGTAATCATGAGTAATGAAGGCAGGAAGCTCCAGTCTGAATGCATTAGTTTGGGAAAAGCCCACGGCAACGCTGACGCATCTAACTTATAAATGAATCACGATGTGCACCGTCTGTGTCCAAATGCGTTACTTTATTATAAAATAATTCAATAAATATGTCTGGTGCAACCATCTATGCAGACAAGTAAAATACATTTTATTGAAAGAAAGAAAAAGCTACAATCTGCTCTGTGCAAAAGTATTTTAGGGTCTCAGAACTGATTTTCATTAATGCATTAATATATGACATGCCTGGGATATATGGTGATCATCACTGGGACCTGGGTTTGAGACCCAGAGGTGGCTGAGAGAAGGCTCATGTGCAGAACCAGCGATGGATTTGTTACATCTGGGACACCTCACCCAGTGACCCTGACCAAAAATGTGGGGTTTCAATGGTGAAAGCAATCGGTCAAGGTTAACTTATATCATACAATTAAAAAAAAAAGAAATTAAAAAAAAAAAGGATCGAGGTACAAACTGTAAATAGTAAATTTAAAACATCAAGGTACGCTTATACCGATTAAAGTTACATTAAATAGATTAACATAACTGTAATACACTTCTGTGCTACTTTTCAGACTTTATGTTAAAATGTTTATAGGGACTGTGGTAGCCTAGCAGTTAAGGTGTTGGACTCTATACCAGAAGGTTCAGGGTTCAAATCCCACCTCTCCCAAGCTGCCACTGTTGGGTCCTCAAGCAAAACCCATAATTGCTTGGGTTTTAGTCACTCTGGATAAGGTTGTCTGCTAAATGCCATAAATGTATTTAAAATAAACATGCGTGAAATCATAAATCACCTGGTAAGCATGATTTTAAAGCACATTTTAGTAGACAAGTCAAATTTATTTCTATAAGTGCTGTGTCTCAAAGCAGTGTAAATATCAAGGGTTCACCACCCTAACTGAGCAAGCATCAGGCGACAGTGGCAAGGAAAAACTCCCTAACTGTTATAAAGAAAAAAAACCTTGTGAGGACTCAAAAAAGTTAGATAATTAACAAATTTATAATGATACACAGAAGCTAAATATAAAATTTAAAACGAACATAAATAACTATAATAAATAAAATGAAATAATATAGACTATAGGAGATTATAAAGAACATGATTATAATAAAACTGTATAACTGAAAATGTGTATGTCGATATACAGACACACAAAATAAAAACAAATGAATATAATATAAAGCATATGAGTATTTTACTCAACATTGCATTTTTATACTCTTTAATAAAACAGGTTGTCGTTAGTTCAGATTAAACAGCAAACATAATTCAGGCAAATAAACAAGACCTTTAATTCATTTAAAAGCATTTATAGTCTTGATTACATTACAGTATTTTATATTATTATAAGGTTCTGTTCCCAAACCAAAAAGTTGATGTCTGAAGATGAGAAGCCAGATTATTTACATTAAAGATGTAATTAATTCTAATTTAATTCTAATGAATTTAAAAGACTAATATATACCAGTACACAATATGCAGGATTATGAAACTTTCACCTCTGAATAAAGGATGTTAAAGAAGCCTGGAATACACATTTAGGACGACCTCTGCTTTTCTTGTTCCACCTATTGTCCTGAAACACTCTCCATATGTGTTTATCACACACGAGTACAGATAATGGCATTTTCCTTTTCCCCCCACAGCCATCTTTTTTTCAGCGTGATAAAAGCAAAAAAAAAATCTCTCCCCTTGCCGAGTCGAGGCCGACTCGCTGCCCCTAAATGGACACCACCTGTTTTAGTGGCCCATGTCATGTGTGGGTCAGATGAAATCCTGTTTGATTGTGAGGGTTGAGGGGGTCAGGAAGGTGTTGTTTGATTGGCCGAAGACACTGCTCAGTCCATGCGGAAAGGTCTTGGTGCTAACTTTTAAAAATGTTCAGGAAGTTGGTTTCACCCTTTACGGCCCAGGACATTTCCTACCAGCGGAGTTAAGCACTCAGGACAGGAAACCATTTGCTCGAGCTGTAAGATCTCCTTAATGAGTGCCTAACTGGAACCAGACAGGCCGTAGTACCCCAGCAAAGAGTGAGTGTTTGTGTGAGAGAGAACACAATAGAGATCTAAACAGAGAGCAGAACAGCGAGAGGGCGAGAGCAATGGGTCCTGATCCCTTTTTGCATTTTTTACGGCATGTTCCACAGGAGCTTTTTGACACCAACGGCTGTAAAATTTACAAGGAAACTCTGTTAGCCTGCCACAAGGCAAAGCGTGCTCACAGGGAAATGAAAGGCATGTACAGTCCAATGCTAATCGGATCCTGCTAATCGGATCCGTTACTATTAGCATGCTTCATTTATGTGTATTAAGGGAGGAAAGCGTAGAGATCACAAACTGGCTCATCTGGAATTTGGTCACTTTTCTTCCCTTCACCCTGAGACTTTACCCATAAAGCCTTTCACTTCCATTGAATAAAATCTGAAGGGGGTTCAACCGAGATGTGTCTGAAGAAACTTTGATTGAGAAACGATCGATTGCCTTTAGTCCTCTTCCAACAATAAACAGCAGGATCAATACGATTTAAAAGTCATCAAACGGGCACTGTAGGGTCTTATGCAAAAGTTTTCTGCATTTTTGTTGATTTTTGTTAAACCAGCCTTTGCGTCTGTCAAGGTGGGCAGAATTTCACAGTTAGGTTTAAAAATGTACGCATTAAAATGTGCAGAGATACACTTTGATTAAGACCAAAAACCATTACTCACTGATCAGCCGTAATATTAAAACTAGCTATTTGTCCATTTTATCAGCTCCAATTTAGAGGTGCAAAATAAATATCATCTATGATAATGCCTCTATTGTGGTTTTAACGGTATGTGAGATAACATTGCTTTCTTTTCATTACATTATTTTCTATTCTAGCACCAAAATTCAAGCCAACGTTCTGCCTAAAAGTTAAAAATGAGTGAACAAATTGCGGCAGCAGACAAGATACAGACAGAGTATCACAGTCTACGTGGTTGGAAGTGGTTTGGCGTTGAAAAATGGATGTAGCTCAAAATACAAGAAACTTATTTTATCATCTGTGAACAAAGCATGCAGAATTAGAAACTTCAGGAGTCGGCCGTCCATGACTTAAAGGTTGCATCTCAACTCATAGAAGTTTGAGCAATAGTGCTGAGTTATGATTAAATGAGGAGTGCTGAGATAAAATTTGTCAACTGGTTCCGAGGTGGTCGAGTTGCGAGGTATGAATGTACGCTAAAGGCTATAAGTAAAATACTTACAGTAACTCAGTGCGCTCTTGTTCACAGAAGGCACTAAACTGTTCCACACAGCCCAAGCATGGCTCCTTAGCTACACATGTGCATGTGTGTGAATATTCCTGCAGACTAGGGAAAACGGACTCAGACCACCAGAGAGGAATGTGTGTACATGTCTCTCTCTCTCTCTCTCTCTCTCTCTCTCTCTCTCTCTCTCACACACACACTCCCTCTGAGGATTTAAACAAACCCAGTCAGCGCTAATTAGCAGTGAGTGAGTGCAGTGCAGGGAAGGCTGCCTCACGCTAACTTTGTTCACCTGCTCCCCGCTGAGAGCAGACCTCCTCTCAATGAACCGCTTGATAACCCTCAAAAATACAACCCCGGTGAGAGAGTACGAGCGAGAGTAAACGCTAATGGAGCAGCAAGAGCTATAATCAAAGCATTACTCGCAAGTTTCTGCCCGTGCTTACGCGTCTAACACATCTCGAGTCTGATCGACTCCAATTTTTGGCTGCTGCTGCTAAACTGCTGTAATGTGAGTGTTATCTGCATCGTAAATAAACACATTTCAGTGTTCGTTTCATCACATAGAGGTTGACTGAGGATGGCTCTGTGGAGCAAGTGGTTAACGACGTAGCCTCAAAGCTCCCCAGTTTGATTTCTGGTCCATACTTAAACTCCTGAGTTCTACCAAATTCTGTGGATTTTTACGTTGATACCAGTACTCCTGTTCTCTCCTGCATTCCTGCGACACTTTAAAGACACCAGTTGAACTGAACCTGTCCTGAAATGAATGGAGTACTCGGTATAAACACTAAACACAAGCTCACAATTCAATTTCTTTACAACTTTTTTTTTATTTCAGAAGCAAAACCAATGCAATAGAAGTTTGTGAATTAAAAAAAAGCTTTAGTTTCCTGCAATTAAAAAATTACTAGAAACAGAGGTTTAAAATTTTAAGCAAAATGCTCTATTGTAGCTTTACCACATCTTAAACAACAGACACGTTATTGCGTCAGCTAGTGTTCAAAAAATGCACCTGCATCAGTCTGCATAATTAACAGCATGTGCGGGATGATGCACCATTAACCAAACTCCAATTGGAAATTAAATATTTTCTATATTAGTGTAAGGGCTTCTGGCCTTGTCACTGAACCACGAGGACTAATCAGGGTTTACTTTATAACACATATGAAAATTTGAGCAAAAGTCTTTTGCCTTATACACTGGTTTTCAGTAAATGGAACACTTAAATGTGAAACATTTTTGCGATCCATTATAGGTTTTTAAGCATTTGTAGTAATTAAAGATCTTAATTATTATTTGTATTTTTATAGGCATATACTAGTACCCAAAAAATTTGAATATCATGAAAAAGTTCAATAATTTTTTTCACTCATTTCAGAAAGTGAAACCCATATATTATATAGATTCATTATACATAGAGTGAAACATTTCAAGCCTTTATT